>VZRZ01006039.1:599029-630452 GCA_013398175.1 Climacteris rufus
GTTTGGGTTCTTCCCCTTCAGTTCACAAATTTTAAAGAGGCAGGAAGATTTACCCCCCCCCCCCCCACCCCCCCTTAACAGAGCTTCTCACCCACAAGAACAGAAGATTTTAAGACACAGGTATCAAAAACAGATTTTTGAACTAAAGGCCTCGGTGCTCTGCTCTCAGCTCTTCTCCCTTCTCCCTCATCCAATAGGATGCTCTGATGTAGCATTTGGGATTTCTCAGCTCTCCATGCCTGATCCTGGCCAGCCTTACTGCAAGTCCCACTGTCCTGCTCGAGCTCTGCTGGCTTTTAAAGCCCTGGGATTTGAGGTGATTAAATAGTGGGGAGCTGCTAAATCCAAATATCAGCCAGTGGGAAGCAGATCAGGCTGGAGCATCTTCCTGTCTGATCCGCAGGCACCCAGATCAGTTGGACCCTCAATGAATCCCACATCCCGGGGCTGACGTTGGCCTACACCCTCCCATCCCTCCCTCCTACGTTGTTGTTTTTTGCAGGGTGCCTGTCAGGGCAGGGTTTGCCCTTCAGCCTCAATAACTCCTGCGATGGCCTATTTACACTTTCATCTCCTGGCTGCTCCTGATGATTTATGGGATGTGCGGCGCTGAGCGACGCGGCAGCTGCGGGGAGGAGGAGATGAGAACCAGAAACCCCGCAGGCTTCCTCGGAGACATCTTCTCCAGTAATAAATCTGGCATGGAGGAAAATCTGCCCTGCTCCCTGAAAGGACCAAACACCCAGGTGCTGCTCTGCAGAAGGAGATGCTGCCTCGTTGTTGCTGTGTTGCTTTCCCCCGTTGTTGTTTTTTTGGGATGCTGTGGCCTCCCGCCCGCGCTGGCTGGGGGATGCCACCGACTCAGTGATCTCTGAGCACATTCAGCTGCCAGCAGCTCTCCCCAAACCCCATTCTCGCTCCGTCACGCATGAGCACTTGCTTGTAGAGCTCCCCAGGCACGGGCTGGAGCCTGTGGGGATTACAAAAGGAACGGGGATTACAGGGAAAGGCGGGATCTGTCAAAGCGGAGCCCGCGTGGCTCTGATCAGCGATTAGGGCCGCACAAATTGCTCCCGATGGAGATGTTCCCTGCCCTGTGGATCCGGTGGTTAATCTCGCCATGGGGGCTCTGGGTGGTTCCTGCCGTCGCTGTGGAGTGCAGGGGATGTTTGCTGAGCTATTCCATGAGCAGGGATGATGGGAATGGGGGGCAGGATGAAGCCAGGGTGGGCTGGCGGGGGCCTCCTGACGCTGATCCTAATAGAGGTGTGCTGCTGTCACCCAGCTGGATTGACAGGGCAGAGGGATGGAGACCACCTCGCCCTCTCCTCCTACAGCAGGAAAGGGGATGAGGTGCTCCTCACAGGCCCTGACAACTCATCTGTTTTCATTATGCAAATGAAGCAGGAGGAGGGCAATAATGGCCTTTAATGGAGACACACACAGAGCACAGCAGAACTGATCCCGGACAAATCAACTGTCCCTGGGATCATTCCCATTCCATTTTATCTGAAATACCTATCAAGCACTCCCTAAATTTTCCTGCATGCTGAAATAGCCGAGTAATGAACCTTGTTTTGAAGGAAATGCTTTTTTCCCTGCTCTAATTTGGAAAGCTTTCTCCCGTTTGTGGCTTTCTCCATCAGATTACCAATCTGCTTTCCCAAAGGAATTGCAAACTGTGTAGCAAAATCTCTAGTTAGGGCAACAGATAAACAAATGAAATATGTAAGTTATTTGAATTTGCAATGGGTTATGCTACAGTAAAACTTTTTTTTAAAAAAGAGGATTTGTTTAGTTTTGGAGTTTTTTTGTTTGTTTAGGGTTTTGGAGGGTTTGTTTTTTGGGGGGACGTGTGTTCAAACTTTTACTGAGGGTGCAATCTATTTTCTGGCATCTAACCTGTAATGTAAAAGGCTTGTTTTCCCTCCTTTCCAGTGACGAAGATCTTTATTCATCCAGGGTGAGAGACTCAGCTCTTCACCCTATTTCCTGACACTTCCTCATGGTCTTCTCCAGTTCTTTTGTACAAGTGATGAGATTATTTTTGAGTGGAAAATCACTTTTGCCCAAATGCCAGGTGGATGTTTCAAGCAGGACCGCTCTGATGAGGTTCATGAAGAGGGCTCACCCTCCTCTAGCAAGGAATTGGGATGGTGTTGGTGAGAAAGGCTTTGGTTTCATCTGAAATGTGCTGGAATTGGAGTGTGGGGTTCTGTAGGGCCCAAGACTGGTTTTGGCAGTTTTGGTGAGGGGCTTGAGCCAGGCAGGGCATCTGTATGGATGATTTTTAATTCCTGACTGCCTGCAGCCCATTAATTTCTTGGGGAAGAAAAAGAAGGTGAATTGAAATGAAGCAAAGTGGTGTGATCCTGCCCGAGCCCCGCGCCTGGGGAGCTGTGTCCCGTCTCTCCGTGGTGCCGTGAGGCAGCCACGGCTCATCCATCACTCTGAGGGATGTGTCCAAGCCTTCTAATTAGTGAATATAACTGGGGGGTTGGGAGCTTAAACTGGTTCTGACCTGCATTTTTTAATTAAGGCATTTTTTAATATAACCCTTGCTTCGGGTCATCTGATAATGCTAATCTGGACGTAGTGCCTAACCTTGTTAACCCTCCGTTGTTCCTGCTGCACTTTTAGGCCAGTCTTAAAGAAACATCATCCCAAAAGTTAGACCCCAGGTAGTCACAGAATCCCAGAGTGGTTTGGGATGGCAGGGACCTCAAAACTCATCCCATTCCACCCCCTGCCATGGGCAGGGACACCTTCCACTAGACCAGGTTGCTACAAACCACACCTGGCCTGGAAGTATCTCCAGACACTCTTCAGGATCATTGTTTTCAGCTGGCCAGTGGCCCCCAATTCCACTTGGAATCTTGCAGAGCAGAGGTTTTTGATAAAGGGCTCTGTGGAGGAAAGCCTTGTTCCTGTCAGCAGATGGAATCACTGATGAGCTCAGGGGATTAACAAAAGAAAACCAAGCACTGTGCAATTTTATAAGAACGTTTTGTACGGGTTTTTGCTTATCCTGTATTGCTCTGCACGTAGCAATATTACACTGAGTAACACAGAAATGCTAATTCAGTGCTTTTATACAGGGAGAACAGCATGCTAAGTGCATTCCTTCACTCAGTCCAGAAACCAAACCCATGAAAAGCACATGTAATGTGCCCTGTCAGGCTTGGCTCTTTCATCTGGGATCGTTAAAATGTTTGCAAGAGGGCAAGAAAGGTTGCTGGGTGCTTTGTTTGTTTCCTTGTTTCTGGATAAAGATCTTCCCAAGGCAGGAAAAAAACCCGCCCTGCATCTGACAGGCAGAAAGGTGCTCTGTGGAGTGGCCCTTGGGCATGGTTTGGGCTGGGATTTCCTGGCTTGGAGCCATCCTGGAGCCAAGGACAATCTATACACAGCCATATGTTTTTCCTTGCTTACCCAGTCTGGGGTACAGCAGGAGAGCCAGGCAGAGGAAAAACTCCCTTGTCGTTTTCAAATACAGTAAAAAGAAATTGAAGAATGGAAAGAACAATTTGACAATTTGAGAGGCTCAGCTCCCCAAATCATTCCCACCAGTTTCCCCAAGTCCAGTGTTTCAAACACTCAGGGCTCAGTTTACCACCTATTTGGTGTGGGGGGAAGTGTTTATGACACATTCCCTGCATTCCTTTACTAGAAGTGCTGTAAAATTGGGCTATTTTTTTCTTTCCTCCCTGCATGTGATGCAGAGAGTGACTCACATCTGGAAAATTCACCTTACACTGAGCTCTTCTTAGGGCAGCTTGCCTAAAGGGGACATCAAGCGTGACCCTGAGTGTGCTGGCCCACAGGTGGGGGTGTACAAATGTACTTTGCAGGAGTGGGAAGGACAAACTCACTGTAGAGGTGTCCCCAACCCACGCCCATCCCTGGAATTGCTCAAGGCCAGGTTGGACAGGACGTGGAGCAACCTGGGATAGCGGAAGGTGTCCCAGCCCATGGCAGGGCGTGAACAAGAGGGCTTTTAAGGATTCTTCCAGCCCAAACCACTCTAGGATTCTGGGATTCTATGAGCCAAGCAGGAGAAGACCCAGCCAGGCACTGAGGTCAGGAGATGGGCATCAGATGACAGCTTTCCAAAGACAAGAAGGGTTTAACCACTGGAATAGGTGTCCAAAGGATCCTGTGCATTTTTCTCAGCTCTGTCTTGGGTTTATATCCATCCTGAAGTGGCAGATTCCTCCTCAGACCTGGGCTGTTGGGCATGGTGGAGGAATTTCTACCGCAACACAGGAGGCCAGGCTGGGTGTTTCTAATGATTTCTTCCTGCTTGCAAAGCTTCTGCTTCAATCTGTGTCTCTTCCCACAAGTTGTGAGCCGAGCCCAGAGGGTGAAATTCCATCTGATGCACCAATTAATTCCACCTTCATTCCTGCCTGCTGCTTGATTGTGAGGTTTTAATTGGCGGAGGAAGGGGAATCTCGCATTTCCCAAATTTAAGACAGTAGCCCCAGCTTCCCATCAAACCTGCAACACAACTCCTGCTCTTCCCAACTCACACGGAGTTGCTGCCATCTCTCCTGATGATAAATGAGGGTGTCAGGACTCGTTATGTCACGTCAGAGGATGCAGTGGGATAAGAAGAGGTAATGGGATGAGGCAGGAGTCGTTTGGAAATGGAAGGAAAAGAAAGGTTCTCTGTGCACCAGAGCACACATCTGTTTTGTGGCATAATTCAAATTAACTAGGGGGAATTCACTGCATCTCGTGTGTCTTCTGTGGTGACACACAACATAGAAATGAAGGCTTGGAAAGCTTTTATGAAAGCTCAGCAGCCAAAGTGGTTTTAAATTGCCTTTTTTAAAATTTATTATTAAGGAAAAAAAAGAACATAAATTCTGATGTCAATTTCCTACTCTTGACTGATTCTAGCTAATTTGCGCGTGCACTGATTGCAGTTTTATAAACAGGAATCCCAGGGCTCTGTCTCTCTCTACCAAGGGAGGAGACATTTAGGTTTTCACTTTTCTCCCAGATGGAATGTGAATCTCTGGCATTTCATCCCTAAGGATGCAACAGAGAGATTTTTTCCCAGGGTGAGGAAGTGTGACCTGGCTGCTGTTGGGCTCCAGTGACAACTTCCAGCCTGGTCCAGGTGACAGCCCACGCTTGCAAAGCTCAGCATCCTCCACTCCAGGACACAGGTGGATGGAATAAGGGGTTTAAGGAGAGGGTTTCACACTCCAAATGTGTCTCCTCGTGCCAGCTGAGCACAGGTTTCTCTGGTGTCAACAGGCACTTGGCTGTGCTGAGGGTGGGGAGGCCCTGGCACAGGGTGCCCAGAGCAGCTGTGGCTGCACCATCCCTGGAAGTGTCCAAGGCCAGGTTGGACGGGGCTTGGAGCACCCTGGGATAGTGGAAGGTGTCCCTGCCCATGGCAGGGGGTGGAATGAGATGAGCTTTAAGGTCCCTTCCATCCCAAATCATTCTGGGATTCTAACTGGCTGTGGAAGGCAAACATCCACAGCTCAGGAGGACAGAAAACCCTGTCACAGTGGGGGTCACCCTGATACTGCCCAGCCCATGGTGTGTCTGATCACCTGCCCTTAGAAAGGCTCTCTGTATACGTGCAAGATAAGCCTGACCTTGGCGTGGAGACCAGGGATGTTCCTGTGTTAGGAATTCAGGATCTTTTGGAAATAAGAAGAACCTGTACAACCCTAAAACCTCCAGGAAAAGATCCCTTCAGGCACTGGGTGGTGGTAGTGTCCAAGATCCAGCTCAGGAGGGGCTGGTTCAAGAGATGCTCGGTGGTAGCAGGAGAAGTGGGACCTCAGGTGTTGGGGCCAGGTGTTTTAAGGCCTGTGATGAGGGTCCCTTTTGCCAAGAAATAAAGCTTTGGCATCCCTGACATCTTCTCACCTCTGCTTCTGAGGAGGAGCATGATGGAGGTAGGTACAGCTGGAAGGCACACAATTAGGGACTGGGAACATTGGATTTGCTTGGGAAGGGAAGGGGGATTTTGTAAAGTGAAGGCAGCTGTAGGCCTGTGCCTCGCCAGCCCCCTGTGAGTGATAAGTGGGTGCAGCTGGTGGAGGTAGAGGAAGCCAGGCAGGAGAGACAACCTCCTCCATCTGCTCCCAGAGTGTTTTTCTTCTGCTTTTTCTGCTTTATTTTTGATGATATTTCACCATTTCTCCATCTTTTTTATTTTCCCTCTCCCACCCCAAATGTTAGTGCTGCTACTTTGAATCTAGCTGAGCAATTCTGTCCATGGGAAGAAGCTCTTCAACCCTCTGGAGGAGACTCATTTTACTCTTATCTATCACACATGCAGATGCCAGAACCTAGAAGAGCAATAACTGTTGGATTCCTTGTTCCCTTTTTGGTCCAGGAGCCTGTGCAAGGCCTTCTCCATCACCATCAGGTATCAGCTCTCTGTCGTGTGAGGAGGTGTCTGGGGATGTTTCAAGGGGGGTGTTTTAGGGTTTCCCATGTTGTGTTTCTGAGGGTCAACCTGAAAAATGTTAAGAGCTTTCCATCCCCTGCTTTTGGCTGGCTGCTTTCTTCCTCCCACAGGCAGAGTTTGGGGCCGGAATTTGGATTTTGAGGCCAAGTGCAATGGTTCCAGGCAGCCCCTTTTATTTTTGGAGTGGGTTATTTCTTCTAGCTGGTTTTATCAAACTCTTGGGTTGCCCAGCCTAGAGGATGGTCCTTGGGCAGGTTGTGTTTTGCTCTCTTTTCTTTTCTTCTTAATCTTTGCATTTGCTGTCTGGTGGCTTTGGTAGCAGCTGTCTGTTTCTTGCCATCCTGCCTCGCAGGGTTTGGGTTTGGGAAGGCAGCTGGAAGCAATCTAACAATGCAATGCCTAAAAAAAATGGTGGAGATTTCCCTTTTTTATCATCCTTGCTTTAATCCTGTACTCCCTGTTTATCTAGTGCTGGCTTCAGCACTTGTCAGCCCCTGATTTAACTCGCTAACCTGGCAAAAAAGGGAGCCAACAAAAACACCAAATGATTTTATTTATTTTATTTTTTTCCCCACTGTGTCTGTGAATTAAAGCAGCTCTGTGTGGCTGGACGAAGAGCCCATCTCTGACGTTTGCTGCTGTTAGTGTTGTTGATAAAGGTCCTGCTGGCTTCCCAAGGGACTGGGTCCCAGGGTGTGTGTCCTTAGGCTGTCCCAAATTTACAAATGATGCTGAGTCCTGGTCTATTTGCTCATTAGGAGCTTTGGTGGGGCAAATCCTTCTGGGTTCATGGTGGAACCTTTTCCTGTCCTTTGCTCTGCTCCCTCCCTTTCTGTAGCACCCACTCTTCTGCTTCTGGTTTTTGGGGGTTTGGGGGGGAGGGGGTGTCTGCTCTGGAAGCAGGTTTAGCCTTGGGGTATTTGTGATGTGCAGATGAGGGATTTGTGTGGTGCTGAGCTTCACAAAATACCAGGTTCTTCCCCAACATCCTCTGCTTTAACTGGGACAGAAACATCTCGAGCTGGTCTGGAAAGAGATCCTATTTATTTATTCATAGCTAACGTGTTTGGGTGTTGCAGATCATTTTACCCTGTGGAAAAGTATCCCTGAGCCTTGCATCTGGTTCTCAAAATGTGGGTATGTGGCTGGGTACCTGGATGCTCTGCTTTTCTTTGGAATGAGGGAGTTGATCACATTGTTCTGGCTCTTTTCCCCTTTCTCCTGCATGGTCAGAAGGTTTGAATGAGGAGGGTTGTGTTAAACTGGGAAATGTTGGTTTGCTGTGCTTGTGGTCTCCATTGGGTGTCTGGAGCAGGGAAAGGTGTCTGGGACACAAACAGAGCTCCCAAGTCGGCAGGGAAAGGGTGGCTGAGCTGGTGGCAGGTGGGGCTGAGCAGAAAAAGGCCCTGCTCCCCATGTGGGTGACTGCATCAGGAGGGTCCCCTCCTCCCGAGGAGAAAAAAAAAAGAGCAGGAAAATCGGCACCAAACAAATAGGTTTTGTTTTCCTGAGGGCCTTTCCTGGATGGAGTATTTCAGCTTCACCTTCCTCCTGATGGCTGTGGAAAGTGAGTTCAGCAGGCTCCCAGGGCTCGCCTATTCAAGTTTTCCAACAGAAAAACTCTGCTTTTTCAGGACTACTTTCCTCCTTAAACAAAAGGTATATTGTCCAGGGAAGGATTTTGATTTTATGCTTCTTAAGTCGGGAAACCTCTTCCTGCAGAAGCTTTCTAGGGGCTTTCACAGCAAGTCTGCTCCTGCCACCTCTCTGGGGGTGCTTGGCAATGTCCCCTGAGCACGGATCACTGCAGGGAGCTACACCCCTCTTCCTTCACATTAGTCTGGCTCTCTTATGGAAGAAAAAAACCTGTGGAATAAGCCTCAGACTGCAGCACCTACCCTGTCCCCGGTGCCTAGATTTGATGCCAAGGACTCATGGCACATCCCAGCATCCTGTGGGATAATTTACCTGGCCTTTCCCTTGCGAAGATCTATCCAAAGGTGCTGGATAACAACCAGCCCTGCAGACAGAATAGTTGTGACAGTAACTGCCACAATTGTCCAGCTCATCTTCTGGTCTGTGGTGGACATGCAATGTGAACTCCTTGTTCTCTGGAGCTAAAAGGGAGATGGACTTGGGCTGGAATCAAGAGTCAGCTGCAAAAAAGAAGTATCATAAATAGATGCACTGCTGTGGTTTGGGTTTTTATATCCTCATATCTTTGTCCCCTCTTTGCTTCCAGCCAGCCTGGAACAGCAAGAGAAACCCAAACTCCCCTCAAAGGGATAATGGAAGGAAGGAGTTCTCTTTAGTTTATTCCTGGGAAAATGGCAGGCATTTGTCATTCTGTAGAAGCCTGGGATAAGTCAGGTTGCCAGACGTTTATGACAGGAATTTGTGTGATTCATGGTTGGGATTGCTGCTCAAACCCAGCGGGGACTTCAGAGCAGCCGTGCTGGAGGCTGGCCTGAAGGAAGGCTTGGCATGCAGGAAGGTTGTGCTTCCATGTGGCTTGGCACTACCTCCCCAAAGGAATATTTCAGAGCAAGGGAAGATGGGCGATATCAATCTTTCCCTGCTGCTGTCAGATCCTAATCTCCCAAAGGAGTGGCTGGGCTTGGACAAGCTGTCACAGCTTTCCCTTCCTGAGGCACCTTTGCTGATCTCTGCCTCTGGTGGTGGCCTTCTCCCTCTGGCTGATGGCCACCTGCTGTCCTGCAGGCACCAGATGCTGAGATGTTCCAGGCTGTTGGTGCCCCTGGATGAATCACCCATATGGATGCACAAGAGGGATGTGGTGGCAGCACTGGTTCCAGGGAAAAGGCTTAGCCTGGGCCATGGAGACCCTCTCCATGTTCTCCCCTCAGAAACCATTTCAGCCTAGTTCTGCTGCTAAAACAGATGGCTTTTCCCTGCCTCCTCCTGGCCTTTCTGGGATTTTATTGTGTGTGTATTTATCCTTTTTCCGCTTTCCTCTGCTTTTCTAAACATATTGAGCTTCATTAAGCTCGATGAGCCCAGATTCCCTCCATAAGAGTATTAAAAAATGGATTAAAGGAGTGAGGCATCTCCACCCATATCCAGACACAGTTGTGAAATGCTGGGGATGGAGGGAGAGAGATGCAGCATCAGTGATTAACCTTATCTCTGGCCAGTTGTGCCATCCCCAACCCTTTAAGTCAATGGGGCAAAGGAGCAGCACCCTGGCAGACCTTTGCAGCCCCATCAGGCAGGGGATGAGCACAATTAGAGCTCCCCATCCATCCAAAATGAGGTGATTTCCCTGCCAAAATGTGACCTCTCTGTGCAGGGTCAGTTTTGCAGTCACACCCCCTTTGACTTCGCTAGAAGGAGATGGGGGACAGATGTCGGAGATCTCATCCTGCAGAGGGGAAAGGGGAAACTCTACTCTAAACAAAATCCTCCCTCATGTCCTGCAGCTTCCTAAAGCTGCTCACTTGTGACCTGCAGATATTTATCTCTCTCCTCCTCTCTGTGTTTGTGCATTTATAAATGTATATATACAAATGCATGTGGAGAGTGTTTTCATCTGTTACCAGTGAATTCGTGTTATTTCAACAATAACAGCAGAACTGGAGCCAGAAAATTCATCATTATGAGAGCTCGGCCCTAAAATTCATCATTATGAGAGCTCAGCCCTGCAAATATCATAATATTTTGGATGTCAAAACACTGAAGTTTTCTCTAATATCTTGTAAGGATGCTTGATGCAAACCATCCTTATTCCCTCATCTGTATGAGGGCCAATTATCAAATTAATGTACTTTGATTTTAAGCCTGTGAACAGAAGCCACGTGCCTGATTCCTTTAGAATTACAGGAGGTTTTTGCAGGTGCTGAAGGCTTGGCCAGCAGCTGGGTGGGAGAAGGTAGGTCCAGCCTAACAATCTGCCTTTGGTGACCCTCGGGACCAGCCCTGCGGGGCAGGAGAAGCAGCAAGGAAAGGCATCTTGGAGTTACAGATCCCAGAATGGTCTGGGTTGGGAGGGACCTTAAAGATCATCTCATTCCAACCCCCTGCCATGGGCAGGGACACCCTCCATTAGACCAGGTTGCTCCAAGAGAAAATTTGAGGGCTGATTCCGGGATGTCAGAGCAGCTGCAAAAGGAAGGTGTTGCCAAGGGAATTTTCCAGGTCTGAGCAGCCTCCCTTCCCCCTGGGGAAGATGAGGATATTTTTCCCTGGTTTTCCTTCTGGATTTCAGGTTTGCTCTGGTGGGTGTTGAGGCAAGTTTGCTTATTACAAGTGATCTAAATATTATGTTGCTTGTGTATTCAAATCCATATGCAAATTGCTTAATCTATTCCTGCAAACAATTTCCCCTTTTTCTTCCGTGTAAATCAGGAATATTTTCTCCAATGTTGATAAATTCTGGGCTTGTTTAACCCTGGAGGGGGAAGAACTGGACCCTCTCTGTGTTTATAAACAGGGAGGGAAATTATATATCTCTGCACACAGGGTTTACATTCCACATGGGTTCTCTGGCCAGGGTGTCCAATAAAAGAAAAATATGTATTCCTTGTCAAAAGGTGCTGGAAACATCTGGCTGGGTGGCACCATCCCTGAATCCCACAAGTGGGATCCAAAGGAGGCCAAGCACAATGCAATTTGGGGTGCTTTCTAGGGACTAAGAAGCTTTGTGATTAAGGAAAATCAATCAAAAGCAGGAAAACTGGGCCCTGGGGCTCTTAGGAGAAGGCTTGGTGGTAGCTGAACATATTAATTAATTTGGAAAGTGTTCTGATCCCTTTTTTTGTCATGTTTATCTATGCACAGTTGTCATCCCATGTGGTTCTTAACTCACCTGGAAGAATTTTTGGCATGTTCCTAAGAGTCTGAGCTGCAGAGAAATTATTTCAATTCTTAAATATTGCTGTTGCCTGCTCTCCTGTCCCACCATTTTACTGTTCTTTCACCAGGTGTCAAGACAACTTCTTAGCAGGGAAACTGGCTGGAGATGAGGAAAGAGAACTTCATTATCTATGAAAAGGTAAAAAAGAAAAAAAAATGAGTAGTTGATGCATATTATCAACTCTGCATCATGGGCCAATGGTTGTGAAAGCCCTTGCTGTGATTCTGATGTGACAAATCTGTTTTTATGTAACATTAATGTTGCATCCACATTGTAAAATTACCCAGGTAACCTCCGATTAGACTCCAAGGGTGAAAAGCAGCCAGAAAAATCCAGTTCTGTGCATAAAGCACAAAGTTCTCTGTGGTCCAGTGTGGAAGTGCTCTTTCCAGCAAAAACAGGTACAAAACCACAGGTTTTCCTGAATTATTTTGAGAGAAGGTGTTGGGAAGGTTTGGAAGATGAACACAGCATTTAAGCCCCACAAGATATTTTTAACATTTGACAGTTGTGTGAAGACAATCTCAAGCTTATTTTTCCTTTCTTTGCATTCCTGCAAAGTAACAATACCTGAAGGAGGTGGAGTGTGTCAGTATTCCTCTGTCACCTCCATGGAGTACTTTTCTCCGCGATCCACAGTTTGGCTCATGCCTTTTCATGGCTCTTCATTAGACACTGTGCTCTTCACCTGGCGCATCCTTGGAGATCCTTGGTGGAAATCTGACAAAAAAACGAGGTGATTTTCTTCCTTCCCTAATTATCCTCAAGTTAGTTTGTTTTTAGCAACAAGTCTACTGGAGGGAGAGAAGATGCTCCAGTGGGTACAGCCTCTCCATCAGCATCTTTGATAAACGAGCCCAGGTGCCGGCTGCCGGCCATTCCACCAGGATCACTGACCAGATCACACCCTCCCTTTGAGGAAAGAGGACAAAAGCAGGATTTAAGGGAAGGCCCCAGCCTCATCATTCTTCCCACGTTTCCCCCATAGCTCTTAAACGTGTGTGGGGCATCCTGTCGGTCATGAACCCTAAGGGCCAGTCCTTGGCTGCAGAACTCCCTAAAGGAGGAATTTTCCCACTGCTAATCTTCCTGGCAAGGAGCATAGGCTCACTTAATGCAATTGTTATTTTTATCAGTCACTGAATGCTCTGCAGCTCAAGCTGGGTGGTCTCTGAGACGTTGCACACGATTCACGTGGGCTGAGTTGGGGAGAGGAGAGATTTTTTGGTCAGAGGGGAACGTGAGGGTGTGGGACCGGCCCAGTTCCTCACGGAATCTGGTGAGCTGAAGCCACTCCTCACGTGGCTCAGCAGAGGTGAACTGGAAGGGGCTGCCTTGCTCAGAGTTCTGCTGTCCATCTCTTTGAGGAATAGCCACGGAGAGCTGTCATTCCCAGCAGGATTGCATAAAGTAAGCGACTTTCACTGAAATGGTCTCACCAGGAATGGGGCTGATGACCTCTAAAAAAGCCACCTGAGGAGTGTTAACTAAATCCATTTATCATGGACAGAGCTGATCCAAGAGGACTTCTGGACCTGGAGCTAAGGGAGGGCTGAGGGGATCCACTTCAGGTCTCTGACTCAAATAAGCACATCTTGCTGAGATCCCACCATGGGCAAAGCCAGAGGGAGATCTCCTGGTCCTCAAGGGTGGCTCTTTTGCCTGCAGGTGTGACCAGTGTGTGGTCAGTAAAGTGATGCTGTGGTCTGGTGACCAGTGGGAATGACCAGCATCACTGGCATTGCTGGAAGGAGTTTGGGAGCCTTCCCCAGCAGAGAGCTTAGAACTGTCATTATCTGGACACACTTTGAGGACTTCCACTTCCCCAGGCATTTATTTAAAAGAAAATCAAGAGGGTGATGGGGTGGAAATTATCTTCAGCAAGGGATTGCTCTTTTCCCAGTCTTTTTTTTCCTGCTAGTGAAAGCATTTCACAAACAACTGATTAAGTTTTGTATCATCCTGTGGCAGCTGGAAAAGGCAATAGATCATTGCTTTATTTCTCTCTTCAGTTGGAAAATCTCAGCCAGTCTTCAGCAAATCGGGAGGTGCAGGTGGTTAATGGGACATGTAATTGAAAAAGAAGGGGAAAATAAAATCTCCATATGCATGGAGAGTTATGGAAAACCCTGAGAAAGGGATTGGTGACAGGTAGGAAAATCCCTCTGGTTGTCCAGGGGTGGATGCAGCAGTTGTCACTGGCTTGGCCCCGGAGCCTTGGACAGCAGAATTCCATCTGAAGGCCAATTGGATGTTACAATAGTTGGACTGGTTAGATCCTGCCTGGTCTTGGACTCAGTCCTTAATTTCTTTTGTGTGGTCTTCTCTTGGGAAGCTTTAGAGCAAACCAGCATTTTTTTATGGGAACAGCTGGATCGCATCCAGGAAATCGTCTTCATCTTGCTGTGGGCTACTCTGCACCTCCAAAACTGTGCTGGCTACTTCTTACCCTACCCCAGGGATGTGCATGTGTCCCATCTCTGTGTGTTCCATTCCTGGGTGTTCTCCCAGTCCAGAGGATGCTCGACAGCTGCCGTTGTTCGGGAATGGAGGGTCTCCAAGTTGGATGTTTGCCCACTGTGGGATGGAGACCACCAGAGCTCGTTTGCTGTGGAGCAATGAGCTGTGAGAGTCTCTCAGCCATCCCAGTTTCTACAAGGCAGGAGTTCTCTTTGGAGGGATCCAATTCCCTCTTCCCTCCCATTCTTCCATCTGCAGCCTCTGCCTTTTGGGTTTAAATCATGGAGCTGTGGGAAAACCCAAATATCCGGATCACTGCAGGGCAGGAGGCTTAGAGGGATGAAGTGACCCCAGGAGAGGCATGAAAATTTAGCTCTTTTGGATTAAGCTGGGGTGTTTTTCCCAGTTTTTCAAGTGGAATAATTATTATTCTAAATAATACTTTTTCCTTCCACCTCCTGTATAATTTTTCATCTCCCCACTAGAAAAAAGGGTAAGAGGATTTGGGAGGAAAGCAAAATCGTTTTGCTTTTGGTTTGATTTCATTCCTTAAAAACTGATTTGTTTTCTGAGTGGAAAAGCAGACAAAATTAGTGTGGAAGTGGAAAATATTCTCCCTAACTATAGGGATGCTGCATGGCAAAGTACTTTTGATGGAGAGTAATCCAATTACTTATGATTTGGCTATCCTGAAGGGTTGCCAAACACATCTTTTTTCCTGAAACTGAAGTCTCTGAATGTCCCCAAGTGCCAGGAATGCCAGGACATCATGGATGCTGCCAAGTGCATTGTGCTGTGTTTGACCTTCCAGAGGTAACATTTTCAGTTTCATCTGTAGGGCTGCAATGAACACAATCCTAAAGAGACCCAAAATGGGTAAATTAGGATATTGGATATCTCTGGCAAAGGATGTAGGGAAGATGGTGATTCCCTCATCACCCTTGAAACCCCAAAAGGACCATCCCAGAGGCAGGTTTGACTCTTTCACCTCTTCCTGCCATGGCAGAAATTTCCAGCTTTACACTTCCCTGAAGTAATTTCCGCCTTCAGCCCTGGCAGTGGTTGTTCCCATGTGCTCCATATCCATCCCAGGAGGTGTTTGACTGCTTTAAGGATTGGAGAGCAACCCTGAGGGCATCTGAATGACATTCTACAACTTGACAGGAGCACTGTCACCTTGGGGAGCATTCCTATGCCCCAGTCAGGTGGAAACATGACTGGAGTAGGGCCAGCAAAGGGAGGCAGGAAGGATGAGGAGCTTGGAGAGTTCTCCACAGGAGCAGAGGGTTAAACAGATTAGGGATGTTTAATTTACTGAGGAGCAGAGGAAGGGATGCTGTGCTGAGTTTTTGAAACAGTGAATGGTGAATAGGTCAAGAAACCAGTGGATATAGAAATTCACCCAAGGTTTTTAGGGTTTAAGCCTGTCTTAAGGCTGAACCTTTAAAAGATGGTTTAGATGTTTTGCCTGCTAAGCTGGCAGTGTTGGGATGTGGTGAAGAACCCATTGGAAAAAGGACTGGCTGGGATGAGGAGCCATGGTTTGCTCTATAGGATATGTAGCACGATTTGCTGTGTGAGGCTGGTGTTCCAAAGAGACAACTGAGGTTGGGACAAGCTGTGTCACCAGTTCAGAAGTAACCCTGACACTTAAAACTCACACTGATTTACCCCACCAAAATACTTGCTGTGTTGGGATGTCTGATGAAAGGGATTTGCTTTGCTGGGATGTTGCAGCAGAGTGGTGGTGTGGTTGTGCTGGATGCTGGTGTGGTGAGGATCTTGCAGCTCTGGGATGGAGCTGGGACTCCTGCATGCTCCTCTTGGAGGTGATGGAGGAAGGGAGAGAAGCTTCCTGGGCTGGGTCACCCAGCTTTGAGTGTGGGAGCCAGTATGTGGTACCTTGCTCTGCTAATGCTGCTGCTTTGACCTTTTTCCTTTTCCCTGCTGACACTGGGGACCCTCCTGGATTTGTTTTGATCTTCAGTAATAGCAAAAGAAAACAAGCTGATGCTCTGCTTTCACCTCAGTCTGAGGACGCTCCTTAGGCTGGGGATAAGAGATGGATTTTCATGTGCCAAAGCTCACAGAGGCTTTGGAGGGTGTTGCTCTAAGATTCCTATCTAAGAAGCACTCCCAGGGGAGGGATATTTAAAATGAGTAATCAGGAGCTTGTCTGGGCAGTGGGTTGCAGCAGCAGGGCTGGGAGAGGAGCACGGGAGGAAGGGTGGGAACTGCCTGGGGACAGCAGGCTGCTGTGCCGTGCCATCGCTGCCTGTCCCAGCACCACGCTGGCATCAGTGCAAAAGTTAAAATGTGCTTGTCAAAAATCCCTTTCCAGCTCTCTTGGAGCCCCTTTAGGCACTTGAAGGGACTCTAAGGAATGTTTAAAGCTTTCTCTTCTCCAGGTGAACACCCCCAGCTCTCCCAGCCTGTCTTCCCCCATCACACCAGGCCACCCAGCAAAGCCCAGCCCTTTGTACAATGATAAATCACCCAGCTGGGAGTGTTTCTTTTACAGGGAAACGTGCAAGGACCATTACCAAAGCCACAGCAAGTGGGATTGCCCACAGGTTTTAGATAAACTGTGAGATGGGGCATCCCTCTTCCATGAGGCTGGGATTTCCAGACCACATTCCTCTCCTGGAAAGTACAAGGTAGCAGCAGCAGCATCAAAGGTTTTGGGTGATTATTTTTCAAGTGCAGGACAGCTGTGAAAGCTTAAGCCAGGAAAGTTGATCACAAAGTTGGGGGCTGCTCCCTCCTCATCTGCTGGTTTGTGTCAGGTTTGTGTGTGTTTACTAAAATACAAATAGGTGCAGCACCCCTTGATTTGCTCTTTGCCACAGAAAAATCCACTTTCTGTGTAAACTGCAGGCAGTCAGCTGTGCTAAGACCATCCAGGTTGAGTTAAGCTGAGCATGGTACAGCCTGTCAGAGAATATCTCCTTACAGAAACCAGACATAAATAATTTTGATGAACATATTTTACCCATCTGGTCCTGCCATTCCCATGGTGTGGTTAATCTGAGAGTAAATAATTCAGCAGTGTTTCATCTCCATCCAACAGAAAGCTTGGCTTTTTCCCTCTTCCCCACCTACGTCAGGAACAGAGGTAAAACAACAGGATTGTCCATGCTGACTGACCAACAAATGGTTGTAGAATGTGTTTCAATTTATTTTCTTCCTGCTCAGGAGGATGCTCAGAGCAAAGGATGGGGTTTAGAGGAACCTGGTCAAGTGGAAATTGTCCCTGCCTGTGGCAGGGCTTGGAATTGGATGGGCTTTGTGGTCCCTTCCAACCCAAACCATTCCATGATGATTTTATACACAGAGCCAAGTTAGTCCTCTCAGCAGTGCTTGGGATTTATTATGGGGCAGGTGATGGCTTGTGGTTTCTCTGTCAGTATCCACCCACCTTTAATATTAAAATATTAACCTGGATGAAAATTTTTTGCTTTCTTGCTTCCCATGTTTTGCTTAAAAACAAGGAGTGTGTGCAAAGTGGAATTTGTCATGGTAAAACATTTCAAGAAAAAAATAGTAACTGAGCCTTTGAAACCTCAAAGAAGTTTTGGGATTGGTTTTGGCAGGAAATGAAAAAATTTCCTTTTCCTTGATATTCTTCTCTTTCCTTTTTAATTTTTTATTATTATTATTTTTCCTAAGACGATGTAATTTCCTGACTCTCCCTGATCTGAGCTGTATAATCAAAAGGAAGGGAAGACAAACTGGGATAGCTCCTTCCTGTAAGGAAATTATTTCCAATCTTTATTTGAATGCACCATTGCTTTGCTGGCCTTATCCTTCAGATATGACTGGAAGTATAATTTGGCAAAGGTCCTGGTTGCAGGGATAGAGGCTGGGCATGGAGGGAAAAGAGGTGATGGGGTTGTGCAGGCAGAGAAAAGAGACTCCCAAAGTGGAGAAAAGGCTCCCAAGGAAATTTTCCTGTGTTTTACAGCACATGTCTATAATCCTAATAATAAATTAGGTTTATTTTTTTATATCATACCCCGGCTTCTGTATTTGGGTACTGAGAGCAATTACTCTCATTATTTAATTAATGTGAATCCTGGAATGGTTTGGATTGGAAGGGACCTTAAAGCCCACCCAGTCCCCACCCCCTGCCATGGGCAGGGACACCTTCCACTATCCCAGGTTGCTCCAAGCCCCATCCAACCTGGTCTTGGACACTTCAAGGGATGGGGCAGCCACAGCTTCTCTGGGCACCCTGTGCCAGGGCCTCACCCCCCTCATAGGGAAGGATTTCTTCCCAATATTTAAACTAAATCTACTGTGTTTCAGTTTGGCTCTATGGTTGGCTCTTCCCTTCCAGACCAAATTCTGGGAGTAATTAAAGCTTGCTCCATTTGGAAATGGGACTGTTCTGCAGTTTGCAATCTAGCCTGGGACGTAACAGCAGTTACTGGAAGGGGAGCCAAGTAAATGCAGGAAACCCCCCCAAAACCAGATTTCCAAAAGGATGCAAAGCTTTGTGCTTCGAGTAGCCTCCAATAAAGCTATGGAAAACTGCCATAGGCTAGCCTGGTTGGGAATGGGGTTTCAGAAAGGCTTGTAACTGCATTGAAAAATGGTCCTAGACTCGATGCTGACAGATTTTGCTAGTGGGACTCAAGAACCTTGGCTCCAACCAAGACTTGCAGCCATTTTGCAAGCAGGAAAACACTGGAAAATCTGTCACTTGCAGCACTTTTCCAGCCACATCTAAAGCAGTGTTATGAAACAGGTCTGGTTTGGGTTCCCACATCAAAACGGGAGTCCACAGCTCCAGATTTGGGGTGTCTCAGCCAAACTGACACAGTTTTTAAATAGAGTTGGATTTGCAGCCCTATTTTCAACCTGCTTATAATGGGAAAATGTCTCTTATTTTGGGTGACCCCCAGGCATTTCTCTGTCTTGAAAACTGCTGATTACCAGGTTTGTGCATAGCATAGAGCAGGGGGTTGGAAACCTGATATTTTTCCAACTCCATGTACTTTCTGGATAATCCAAATGCTTCTGCTTTTGTCCAGGTCAAATTTACTGCTAGAAAAAAGGTGGGAAAAGTTGAATGTTCTTGGAAAATGCAAGGAAATCTGCACATGAACAAAACACTCCGGCCCCATCCCTGGAAGTGTCCAAGGCTAGGTTGGATGGGGCTTGGAGCAACCTGGTCTAGTGGAAGGTGTCCCTGCCCATGGCAGGGAATTGGGACAAGATGAATTTTAAGATCCAACCCAAACCGTTCTATGAAAACCCAACCTAAGGACCTTTTAGTCAAACCCTGGTTCTTATATTTATTTTCAGCCAAAGAAATTTCCCTCTGCTTCAAGAATTATGGCCTGAACTAAAGAAAAGAAAATGTAATTCTTATGGACCTTCTTAACAGTAAGTTCTCTTTGTCATTTACTGGGTGTTTTGCAGTATAAAAAACCCCAAATAGTCGGGAAATGTTCCCTTTAATGCCGTTATGAAACCATGCTCCTGCCCCTGGAAAAAGCCAGCAGCAAATAATACAGGGAATTGATGACCTCGGAGGTCTTTTCCAACCTTAATGATTCTGTTATTCTGTGTTGTTCACTTAAGAGTATGAGCTGACTCATTTAAACTGCATGTTCAGTATCAGTAGATACTGTAGAAATACTAAATTTGGACTAAAATGATTTGACTTTTAAAATTTTAAGAGAATGTTGAAAACCATTCTGGGACTTGCTAGGGGAAAACAGAGTATTTGAGCTTGTATTGGGATTTTTTTTTGCCTTGTTTCTACAAAAAATAACAGCTTCTAATGCAAATATTTGGTATTTATCCTTGGTATTTATCATGGTCTTATTGGGGATCATTTTCAGGCCCTTTGAAAAAGCAGGGGGGAAAAGGGTTCTGATATAAATCATAGAATTGTTTAAGTGGGAAAATCCCTCTAACACCATCAAGTCCAACCATTCCCCCAGCACTGCCAAGCCCACCACTGACCCAAGTGGTCCCCAAGTGTCACATCCACGTGGCTTTTAATTCCCTCCAGAGATCCCCTTCCAATGCCTGACCTCTTTCCATGAAGAATTTTTTCCCAATCTTCAATCTAAGCCTCCCCTAGCACAGCTTGAGGCCATTTCCCCTTGTCCTGTCCCTGTTCCCTGGGAGCAGAGCCTGACCCCCACCTGGCTGCCCCTCCTGTCAGGGAGTTGTGCAGAGCCAGAAGGGCCCCCTGAGCCTCCTTTGCTCCAGGTTGAGCCCCCCCCAGCTCCCTCAGCCTCTCCTGGGGCTCCAGCCCCTTCCCCAGCTCCGTTCCCTTCTCTGGACACACTCCAGCCCCTCAATGTCTGTGTTGAAGCAAGAGGCCCAGGGCTGGGCACAGGCCGTGGAAGGAACTGGGTGGTGTTTTGTAATATTTTCCACCCATTCCACTATTTTAATTTTTTTTCCCACTATTTTCCAACTGCCAGCCCTTCCTCTACTCTCTGTTCAGCTTCTTGTTCTGTCCCTGGAAAACGAGTCAATGGAAGGCCTTGAGTTGAAGAAGGAGGTGCATTAAAGGCTGGTGGTGGGTTTGAAACTAAGGAGAGGCATATCCACGCATCTTCTTTCCATGGGAGCACAGCAGGACAGACTTTGCTATCCAGAGAGCAGCACCAGCTCTGGTTTTTGGGCATCAGGGAAAGGCCTGGTGGATCTGCCTGGATGGCAGAGTGTTTGTCATGCCCATTACCAGGACCTGTGTTCCATGTGCAGGTTAGAAAATTGACATAAGAAAGAGAAAGTCACATAAATGTATCCATCACTTCACATCTGTCATTTTTTCCAGCCTGGAGAAGAGAAGGCTGTGGGGTGACCTAATTGTGGCTTTCCAATGCCTAAAGGCAGCCCACAAGAAAGAGGGAGAGAGACTGTTTACAAGGGAGTGACAGGACAAGGGGGAACGGCTTCAAACTGGCACAGAGAAGGTTTAGATGGGATACTGGGAAGAAATCCTTCCCTGTGAGGGGGGTGAGGCCCTGGCACAGGTTGTCCAGAGAAGCTGTGGCTGCCCCATCCCTAGAAGTGCCCAAGGCCAGGTTGGACAGGGCTTGGAGCAACCTGGGATAGTGGAAGGTGTCTCTGTCCATGGCAGGGGTAGGACTGGATGAGCTTTAAGGTCCCTTCCAACCCAGGCCATTCCGTGATTCTGTTTTCAGGACCTTCCTTGGAAAACTCAGAGATTTTTGGAGTTCCTCTCTATTCCACAGCAGCACACAAGGCATAACATCCTTGTGCCACAGTAAATCAGTGATGCCTAGGGGTCTGTAAGCTTCAGGAAAGAAAATACTGAAAGCTCTTTCTTGTTCAAGATGTATCTCTGTGTATATTTACCCACACATATATAATGGATGTATACCTATAATATATCTCTAAAAGAAGTTGTCTAGAGCCCAGCATGCAGCTTTTCCCTGTCAGCAGCCTTTCCCCCAGGCTGGGCTCCCACATGGGGACCAGATGTGCCCATCCCAAAAGTTCTGCTCACTTCTGTACACTCTCCTTTGGGTTGTTTTGTTGTGGTTTTTTTTTTCCCACCCCACTTAAGTACAGCATGAGCCATGTGGGCCAACCCTCCAGCTGAGGCTGAGCAGGAACCAGGAGTGATTGCTCAGAATGCCATAAATAGTTAAAGAGCTGTTTTCAACAGTAAATAGGGATATATGAATTAAGAATCAACTCTCCCACCAGTCTGTAGACGTTCCAGTTACTTGTTTTAATATCTTCATGTGGCTTTCCCCCCCTGCCCCCCTTCGCCTTTCTTGGTGGGAGGTGACACACAGAACAATGAGCAAGGGGCCCACTCTGGTTATCTGAAACAGAATGAAAAACAAGGAAAAAGAGGGCTGGGATTCTTCAAAAGGAGTCTAGGAGTATTAGAGACCTCAGGCATTTTGGGAACTGCTATTCATTTCTATGAGGGGACCCTGAAAGATCCCATCCTCACGATGCTGGCAGAGGATGCGAGGATTTGGGGACGCACTGCCAGCTTGAAGCCTTTGGATGAACTTCCAAAGCTTTTGTGAGCTGTCTCAGCCAGCCGCCCTTATTCCTGACAGCAACCAAAGCTGTCCAGAAAGTGGAATTCCTGTCTCATGGAATGAAATTTCCTGATGGTTTTCTGTTTGCTTTTGTTCCAGATCAGGGAGAAAAGTCCAAGTTTTTTCACTGAGTGGAAGCTCTTGTGAGATAGAGTCAGAAACACAGGACTGACCTGATTGAAGTGGAAAATTCAGTGTAAACACAAGGTAAAGTGATACAAATCATGGCCAGTAGAATAGAAGGAAAGGGTGGAATAACCCATATGAAAAAGAAGAAAGGAAGCTTTTGCATCCAAACTTAAAATTTTGCTGTCCAACTCCTTAAAAATAAAAATTCTCCCACAAAGTCAAATTAATTTGGATGAATGGGAGTTTACTGTTGAAAAACTGTGGTGGGAATTTTCGTAGTTTGCCCCAAACACAGCCTGATCTCACATCTGTGCTCGTCATTATTACACAGAGCTCATAACCACATCCAGAATTTGGGATCCAGCTCTGAGTCTGGCCCTGCTTTGAGCAGGAGGTTGATCAGAGACCTCCTGAGGTTCCTTTTGACTTTAGTGATGTCCACAGTCTTTGCCATGGAAAAGAGTAATTTTGCTAAGATATCAAGGGGAAGGAAGAGGGGAAAAAAGCAAGACATGAGAAGGAAAACAGGGGCAGAGGAACGTGCTTCTCAATGCCATGACTAGAAGGAAAAAAAGAAGAGTGTTTGCACTTTTCCACCCTTTCCAGGCTGCAAATTTAAAATTCCTTCCATCTTTTCTTCCAAAATATGGGTTTAAAGTTAAAAGCCATCAAGTCCAACTCTCAAAGTAATGTCCTTCAGCCACCCTACAGACTTCAGTTCAGCAGTGGAGGAGGGATTTTCCCAGGCACGTGGTATCTTTGGGAAGGTGACATCTCTGACTGTGGGATGTATCCATTAATGGGGAAGGCACAGGCTAATTAAGCAATAGGCCATTAACTTTACCTACTTTGCTTTACAGAGAGGGGAGGAAAAGGCAGCCAGAATTCCCAGATCAAATCACTGCATGAGTCACTGCATGAATCCAGACCGAGGAGTAGGCTCAGCACCCCATGGCAGAGGGAGCACTCAACAAATTGAGAGGTTTAGTAACGTGAGAAGAATTTTGATGATCCAGTACTGATTTTTCTCTGCCAATCTTGGAGCTGCATGAAGTCACTTGATAATTCTTGCTGGTTGGTCTTCAGAGAATAAACAACACAAAGGTTTGGGTTGGAAGGGACCTTAGAGACCAACTCGTTCCATGGGCAGGGACACCTTCCATTACACCAGGTTGCTCCAACCTGGCCTTGGTGAAGGAAATCAGAACTTAAATTCACCCAGCTTGATGGGGCAGTGGAGTAATTTTGGTACTGACGTGGTGTGAGATTGGCAGCCTGCTGGATAAATAGGTTGGATGTTTGGTGTCATAATTCCAAGAATCCTCAGCACTGGCTCAGCCCTGCTTTATTCCAAGCCAGCAGGAAGCATTGACAGCGAGCCAGCATGGCTCTGACAATCCCTTTCTCTCCCTAATTACTTCTGGCTGCCGTGGAAGCCCCGAGGACTTCAAAGGGATGACACTGGATTTGCGCGAGGCTGTCTCTCCGCATCTCCCATCCCGGGTTCTCAGCCCATGGTGGTCCATAAGGCCTCAGAGACAGACCCACTAAACAACTGCAGAAAACATTAAAATATATTACAAATGCACATTCCCACAAAGGCAAGGAAAATGGAGAGAAATCAAAGGGCTAAGTGAACAATGGAAATACAGCTTTTATCCCTCTTTTTGGCTGTAAATGGAAAATGTGTGCAAGATGGAGTTGGCTTCTCCAAAAGGAAAAATGGCACAGCCCTCAGGGCAGGTTTAGCTGGGATGTTGGGAAGAAATCCTTCCCTATGAGGGGGGTGAGGCCCTGGCACAGGGTGCCCAGAGAAGCTGTGGCTGCCCCATTCCTGGGAGTGTCCAAGGCCAGGTTGGACAGAGCTTGGAGCAACCTGGGATAGTGGAAGGTGTCCCATGGCAGGGGATGGGATGAAATGGGCTTTAAGGCCCCTCCACCCCAAACCATTCTATGATGAAAGAGGAGAAATTCTGGTCTAGGCTAAGAAGAAAAAGCACTTTTTGACTTTGGTGAAGATTTGAAGGAGGCATTTGTGCCAGGGCAATGGGAGAGGATAGGCTGGGAACTGATGCTCTCCATGTCCCATGGATGGGCAGCAAAACAGAGCTCTGAAACCAGAGCAGCAAATATGCTAGGGGCTTTTTTTTTTTCTTTCCCAGAGCATTGCCCACCTTCCTGGGCCCTTTGGGGTTCGAAAAGTGATATAACCAGAGGGTTATATAAACCAGATGAGTTCCTGTTTAAAGGCTGTTGGAAAATTCTCCAGCACCACTGCATAGAAAGACAAGGAAAGATGAATTTTATCCCATGAGACATAATCAACCCATGGCTCTTCTGGGCAGTGGGGAGGCAAGGAGAGTGGGGGCTCTTTATCCCTAGAGCCCCATCAGCCCCACTCCCAGGGGTCATCCCATTTGTTCAGCCCATGGTGGCACTTTATCCCCATCAAAGGGCCCTGAGTCCCAGAGGGTTTTCCAGGCGTGATGCTTGAAAAACACATCCCAGGGCTGGATTAACCCTGCCCACTGTGAAGATGCTTTATAAGAAATTTTATAATTAGCCAATGAGCTGGTGGAGTCAATGATGCTCTGGATGGAGCAAACAAATGGCATCACCACACAAATTTAAGTGATTCTGGCAAAACTTTTCTCCTGGACAAAAGCAGGTTGGCTCTGTTTGCTCCACTGCTGATTTTCTCCCATTTCAACGCCGAAGAAAACGGCGATTCCAAACCAGCCAGGCAGAGCTGCCCATGCTCATTTGAGCAGGCTTTTAGTAACCTTCAGAGACTGGCAATTGGGGTGGTAAACCCACTTTATGGGCTGTTATTAACCGTGCTCTGCTCAGAGGCAGCAAAACTCATTATGTGCAGAAATGGCTGCAGCGCTCCTGTGTACCCGCGTAGGGAACCTTTAATGCTCTCCCTTTTCCGGCTTCCCAGCGATAAAAACACATTATTGGGAAAAAAACAAAAGCCTCAGAGTGAGCTGCTGGTTTGCTCAGCGTTCAGGCTTCTGTGCTGGAGGTTTTATTTGGCTGCTGACGTCCTGTGGATGGCTGTAGAGCAGGCACTTGGATTTTAGGAAGTCGGCCAGTGTGGTGCACATTCTGTTTTTTATTTAACTGCACATTAAATGCTCCCCTTTGCCCCAAGTTTTATAAAGGAGAAATTAAAGAGAGCCTTGTTAAGCTGGGAACATGAAAGGAGAACAGGCCATCCTGCTGAGCCGAAGAAACAACCTTAGGATCAACACCACAATTAGCCCAGTTCTCCAGACCTGATATAATTATGAGTATCACAGCCTGCAAAGGGCATGGGAACTGCAGGAATTCCTCTCATAGAAAATTGGGGGGAAATAAAGGCTGAAAGGGGGCTTTGGAGTTCATCAGAACTCACAGCTGGTGGATGTCAGTGCAAGCTGGGTTTGTTGGGTGACAGAGATCCCTGTGTGACCTCTC
Source organism: Climacteris rufus (assembly GCA_013398175.1). Classification (NCBI taxonomy): domain Eukaryota; kingdom Metazoa; phylum Chordata; class Aves; order Passeriformes; family Climacteridae; genus Climacteris; species Climacteris rufus. The sequence continues at coordinate 624,450 of VZRZ01006039.1, forward strand.
CCTGTTATTCCAACATTTGCCTGTAAAATAGGGCACGTTTTGTACCTCCAGCAGGAAGAAATACCCAAGTCCACCAATGTCCCAGCCACCTCTCGTTTTCTAGAGCTGCCACTCTAGAAAAACTCTGAAAAGTGTCCCTGTGGAGGAGGCCTTCAAGACACGGAGCATCAGAGGGTTTCCAGTGAGCTCATTGGCACTTGGAATGATGTCCTGAGTGTTGAGTTCCTGTTCCCCACTGCCTTGGCTTCTCCCATCTCTCCCTGTGCTTTGACTCAACCCATGCTGCAGCAATTAGGACTTTATTAGGGCTTGGTGGTGTTTCTCTCTGCACCCAACCCATGCTGGAGTTCCTCAGTGGAAGGAAAAGGCACAAATTAATTAAGTCAGTATTAACTAATACCGAGAGCACCCTCTGGTGGGCTGAGGGGCTGGAGAATGTGGCCATCAGAGCCGGGAATGGGCTTCTGAAAGCATCCCAGAAAGGCACCTGGTAGGGGCCATCAAATGGTTGTGGTGCACCTGGTCTGGCTTCTGACAGCCTCAAGGAGAAGGTGGAAATAATGCCCAAACATCCCCTAATTCTTCCTGGCTTTGGATGGACGGAGCTTGATGTGCTCCCTGAAGGGTGGAGAAATCCCCAGGTGGGATGACGAAGCTCCTGCCATAAATATCCATCCTGCCTTTCTTCTTTGGACTGGATCATCCCTGTGGGTCCCTTCCAACTCAGGGTATTCTGTGATTCCTTGGATATGGATAAAATCTTAAAATCGGCTTTATTGTGGCCATGGGTTCCACAGGTCTATGAGTGGATATTTATATACATTTCTCTCATGTATATATAAATANTTGGATATGGATAAAATCTTAAAATCGGCTTTATTGGTTCCACATTGGCATGCGTTCCACAGGTCTGTGAGTGGATATTTATATATATTTCTCTCATGTATATATAAATATAAATCCATTTTCAGTTGGCTGATGTTCAATGTTCCCATCTGTATCCTTCCTCTGTGAGACAGAGATTTAGCAGTGCCTGTGTTCCTTGTACCATCCACGCTATTCCCGTTCCTCATGGATTTGACCAGAGCCCTGTGATATCCTATTAACCCTTCCAGAGACTCTCCATGTGCTGTGCTAACAGAACCCAGGGATGGTGACCTTCAAAAAAGCAGATGAATCACAAGAAAATTATGCACCATTTTTAAAACCTCGATCTTTTCATTGGCCTTTCAGCACAGCCCTGGAGCCCTGAGTGTGCTTTGGGGTGGGAAACTTCCTCCCCGGATGTGATTTGGCTTTTGCCAGGCAGCTGATCCTCCTTTTATCTGCAGGAAAACAAGTCAAAGATGCTCCTTAGAGCTGCACCTCCTTCCCCTGTCCCGTTCTCTGTCCCTTCTTTAGTGCATCCAGCACAATGAGGGATAAACTATCCCAGGAGCTGAACCCCTGTCCCCAGACTCAGCCCACCTGATTTCCATTACAATGTCCCCGAGCATGGGTGTAACCAATCGGGCTAATTAAGCAATTTTAGCCCAACTGCAGCTCCCTGCTTCCCTTGCCAGTGGGGTGCTTTGTCTGGCTGGCAGCGATGGCAGCTATTTTTCAGAAAATAAACCCAGATTTTTGCTGTGTTCTGCTCTGTGCCTGGAGAAGGTGAAGGAGATGTTGGCAGAGGTTTGACTGGAGAGGTAAGTGGCTATAACCCACAAATTCAGTGCATCTCAGCTGGATGGCATTGCTGATGGGGGCTCTGCAGAACAAAACGAGTGATGTCCCATGAGATGCTTACAGGGAATTTTATTGTCATCATTTGTTGTGTTTCTGCACAGCAGATACTTCACTGAGTCATAACTCATGTGAATTAATTAATAACAGGGGCAGCTCATGGTATTTGATCCTCAGCATCAGAGTTGGTTTTTGATGCAATCAGCTTAGATGAAGAGAAAACATTAGTGCCAAGGGAATTTGCAGCCATGCCTCTCCGGGATGCTTTTCCCTGGGTTCTCCGTGCTGGTCAGTTCCCAGGGCTCGCTGTTCCTCCTTCCACTTGTGTCCTCCCTCTGAGCACTCTTTTCAAGGCTGAGGCAGTTGTGGGAGCGGTTCCCACGTCTCCTCAGAAGGAAAAAATCCCCTAAGAAAACACATGGCATTTTTCTCATAGTTTTCATAGCGTAGCAGGTGGAAACGTGCAGGCAGGGTGGAACAAAAAGCCAGCTGGGTGTACCCAGCTCTGCTGTCAGTGTCAAACCTGCTGCTCAGAAGCTGCTCCTGAGCAAACACTCCCAAGGGCTCTACTGCCAACAGCAAACAAGTCACGCTCCAGAAGCATTTGTTAGCAGCAGCCTTGGGCAGATTTCCCAACCTGGAGGTATATGGGGCTTTCCCCTTTGGACTGAGAGTGATGGGAAGTGCTAGAAGGGCCTTGTGGAGATTTTCACACCTTGCAAGAGAGGACCGGGTGGGGTCCAACCCCTTGCACAACCCACTCCTGGGTTTGCTTTCTCAACTGTGCAAACTTTGCCTTGGAGGGGGGCCAAGGTACTTAAGGAGGGCAGGGGCAAGTGTCTGCCTCTCCTCCTTTTCTCAGACCTGTGTCAGTGTGATTGGGCTGCCGTTTTTGTCTCTCTGTCCTTGGTGGATGTGTCCACGTCCACCAGGTGCCAGCTCCATCCTTTCCCAGCTGAGGTGAGCCCTGTGCAGCCGTGCTGCTCCCGGGTGTTCAGCTGTGGTAGGTGTTGACCCCACTGTGTTTGGGATCAGCGGGAGAACAGAGTTGTGCTGCGCACCAGGATCTCTGCCACAACCCCTTATTTCCTTCCATGCCAACAGCTTGGCATCCTCAGGGATTGCAAAAGGAGGTAGATCATGGAATATGCTGAGCTGGACGGGACCCACAGCAGTCATGGAGTGCAGTCCCTGGCCCTGCACAGACACCCCAACAATCCCACCCTGTGCATCCCTGAGAGCATTGTCCAAATGCTCCTGGAGCTCTGGCAGCCTCGGGGCTGTGCCCATGCCCTGGGAGGTATGTGGGAAATGGATGCTTTGGTTAAAATTACTGGACATTGATGCCAACCTGCTGCAGCTGAAGCAGCCTTTGATTTCTGGTGGGTGCCCATGTGATGCTTCTCCAGCAGCTTCTTGCCACCCTCCCAGAAGAGCCAACACTGCTGGGCTGCGATTTAAGAAGCCAAAATCCTAAAAATTCCTCATGCAGATGAGTTTTTTCCTGTGATGTCTCCCTCCCCCCTTTTCAGCAGGCTCTGAGTCGCAGCACCTGCTTGCTTCAGCTGCTCTGATTAAAAGTGGAAAAGAAAATGATCACTGAGGCTTGCTTTCTTCTCCCCAAACAATGCCCAAAACCTCCCCAAACTGGCACGTCCTGTACAAAAAAAACCTCTGCATTAATAACCCAGCCTCTGGACCCTCAGAAATGTCCTTTGTGTGGAGTTCTCCCTGAATTTTAATAAGCCTGGCTTTTACAAAGACCCCCCAAAAAACAGACACATGCACAAAGACAAATTTCATTAGGCTTTAATCTCCTCTCTGACAAATACACTCCTGCCGGTCTCTAAGCCCTTTCAGCCCAGCAAAGCTTTTTATTTTATCTATAATCTTGTTGTTGTTTTGTTCCCCACCAAAACAAAACTTGTTACTGGTGCAAAACGCTGGGTCCCAGCATGGAAAACATCTTTTATTTCCCCCCCCTTTCTTAGAGGTGTGAAGTTGTTAATGAGGTGTCCCACGTGGTAGAAAACCCAGCAAATCCTTTGATTAAAACCAGTCCAGGTGGCAGAAAGCTGGATTATTTGTACTTTGATCCCTTTGAGGGATGGTGGTGGCAGTGGCTGGGGAGAAAGCAGGGAAAGATGAGGAATAACACACCCTGGGCAGCAGGTTCGCTTAATTTGGCAGAGCAGCTTAAGATAACGTCAAGAAAAGGGAGAGGGGGTTGTTAAATGGCATCAGCACTTGATATTGTATAAACAGAGATGCCGGCAGGAGGATTTGCTCTGAAATCCAGCGGTTTTGGGGGAGGGGAACTTTTGGTGGAAGATCTTGTGTCAGCATGACGGTGCTGCTCTCCGGCCGGGCGGAGGGGAAGCAGGGTGCTAATGCCCAAATCTGTACACAGGGTGCTAAACCCCACATCTGTACACAGGGTGCTAATGCCCACGTTTGTACACAGGGTGCTAATGCCCACATCTGTACACAGGGTGCTAATGCCCAAATCTGTACACAGGGTGCTAAACCCCACATCTGTACACAGGGTGCTAATGCCCAAATCTGTACACAGGGTGCTAATGCCCCCATCTGTACATCCCCGGGCGTGGTCCCTCCTCCCTCCCCGTGGGATGAGAGGGGCAGCCAGGGACTGGGACCCATACAATGTGTGGTGGGGCTGGTGTGAACTCCACCGGGGAATTGCTCCCGAGGGCACTCGGGGTCCCACCTCAGAGCTCAGATCAGGGTTTGATTGTCTGTTGTTGTCTTCCTTTTCAGCTAGGACCCCAAATCCCGTGTTTTCCCAGTGTCCAAAGACTCTGGTTGCCTATTTATCCCTGACATACCGACAGTCACATCAAGGAGGGCTTAGCTTGTGCTGGCTCTCTGCTTTGCATCTACTCCCTTGCACAATCCAAGCTCTTTAGGTCTGCTTTATTCTCCCTTGGATCACTGGGAATACCCAGCCATCACATCCCTATACGGTTTGCAAAGATGGGATGAGCACACTTGGACTGGGTCGGTGCAGAACTGAAGCAAAACCAGCAGGAAATACAGAAATTGCAACAGAAGGAGCAACCCCCCCGGTCTGTATTACCTATCATGGCATTGCTGGAGGAGTTCACATTTTTGGCTGGGAGCCCACTGGAGCATTCCTGGCGTAACTGGTTTGGGTCCAGGCATTTTGGGTGGCTCTTCTGCTTACAGGGTCCAGGGTGGGGTGAGAAGCCAGGCCGTGGGTGCCTGGGCACTTTGGTTGCATGGGAGATCCTGTGGCTTTGGGATTGTGAAGGCTGATGGAGGCTCAGGCCCCTGCCCTGGAGGAATTGTCACCCTGGCACCCTGCAGCAGGCACGGGCCACATCCTCTGTGACATCTGCCAGCCTCAGACCATCCACAGGGATGGAGCCAGGGGAATGCAATGTACATCTGTCCCAGAGGAGCAGCCTGGGATGAAAAACAGCCCTGTTTTTTCTTGCCTTTGGCTGCTGAGGCTCAAACACACTGAGCAAGTTTCCGAGCCTTAGTGGAGCTGTGGAAGATGCCAGCAGCTGCCTGCACTTGTCTGTTCCCCCTTCCTGCTGCACATCAGGCTGACAAAAGCTTTCCAGGGAGCAGCAGTGGGCACGCAGGCAGAGGGCTGGCAGGCAGCAGCTCATCACTTGGATGCAGCTCCAGAGTCCCTCTGGCTCCAACCCCGGTGGCTCAGCTCCATGTGGATGTATGGCACGGAAAGGCTGTCACGTCAGCCCTCTCTGGAGCCCAGCCATCCCAAAAAGCAGCCCCCCAGCCAGGGCAGGACAGGAAACATCTCAGCTGCAGCCCCCCAGCAGGGCTGGCGTCTGTGGTCCCCGAGGTTTGGTGGAAAATGGTTTTCCTGCCCTGCAAAAATGTGGTAATTACAGAGAGGCTGTGCAGCCCCCGAGGGGTCCATGGGCTGGAAAACACCCACAGCCTCTCCCACCCCAAACGAGAGGTGTGGCAGGAATGTGTGTCCCTGTGGCTGGGTGTGCCACAAAGAGCCTGAGGGATCCTTGCCTTATGCCAGGGATCTGCTGGGCAGCTGGGATGGGCCTCCAGTGCCTTCACCTTGCACATCTGTAATGCCCTGGGCACTTTGTAGCCCCTTAAGCTGAGCCAAGGGCTGCTCAGAGGTGGGTGCTGCTCACTCCCTGCTCTGACAGGTCTTCTCAGAGGAAATTTTTGGGCTACCTACCTAGAAAAAAAAAGGAGAAAAAGCCTGATAATTTCAAGTATTTTCGAGTGGAAATATTTGTG
>VZRZ01006039.1:630511-674575 GCA_013398175.1 Climacteris rufus
GGGGGTGGGGGGGGGTATAGTTTCACGGGCACAGCAAATATTTGGTTGCCTCGGCGATTCCCTGCACACCATTTGTCTTCTGATTGAGAACCCTGGCTTCATTCTAGAGCTCGGTGCATGCAGCCAGTTTTGTCTTCTGGGTCAGAGAGATGTAAAACCAATCACCTACCTTGATATTTTTGTGCCAGCTTAGAGGTGGATCTCTTCACAATGGAAATAAATCAGGGGATGCAACAAGTGAGACCTTAAAATCTGCCACCTTCTCTGTAGCAGAGACTCCTTCCAATGTGAGAACCAGCAAAAGTCCTGGCTGAAATCACTTTGTGTAAAGCTTGAAGGGGAAAAAGTAAACCTCAACCAAACAAGATCCTTGGGCAAACAGTCAGACATAAGACTTGCAGGAGGATTTTTGTGTTTGAAAGCTCATCTGCTTAATTTTACCCAGTGACCTCATTTGGGGTAATGAGAGATGTAAATACTCAACTCTTCGGGCTGTAGTAAGAGGGCTTTGCATATGGAAGGGAGCAAAGGCTGCCAAGAAGATCACATTGAATGTGTTTGAAGATTTACCCATTGCTTAGAAACTCAAAACTTTTCTTGAGTCATCTTGAAAAAGAGGCAGAAAGCTGTCAGATTCCTTCTTCCCCTCCCTGCATGCCAATGTTCTCTTCTTTCTGTTGTACAGGACAACAGCAAAATGTGAATTAAACATCAGAGATATTTTGGGAGAAAAACCCCGGCCCCACATATCTGTTCCTGGCTTTCCTGTGGCCAGAAGAGGTAGGTCAGACTTAGCTGGAGTCCAAGTGCCTTTTGCATCCGGCTGCTCCAGGCAGCTCTGCACAAGCTCAGCCTTGAGCCAGGCAGATTGTCCATGTTCTTGGAATTAAACACAAGCAGGAGCCCTGCCAGGATCTGTGCACGGGGCTTTGAGCTTAAGCAAGTGATGGGTTCTGGACCAGCCCTCGAAAAATTAATAAATAAACCCCTGCTCTGAGGTTTGCCTTTATATTGGAGGTGAAGACAATGCGCAAAAATGGCACCTCACGTTGCTACCAGGAGAAAATAACTGCCTGTCCCTCCCCAGCCAGCAGGCTCTGTGTTAGGGAAAGGATTCCCTGTTGGAGGGATTATTGTGGGATAAATTGGAGCAGCTCCAAGGCAGCAGCTTTTTTTCCATTAGCCAGGGCACAATAGAGATGGAGTATCAGGGCCTCCATCCTGCCTCACCTGAGAAGGAGGGTGAAGGCAGAGCACACCAAAATGTGTTTATATAGGATTGTAGTGGGAATAGAGTTTGAAAAAAAGGTTTTTCAGCTAGATTGAAGGGAATGATTTACTGGAAAATGGGCACTGGATGTAAATTTCTCTCCCACTCATGCTGTCTGAAAATGATTTTTCACATCTCAGCTTTGGGAAGGTTTTAGGAGAGACTATCACAACTTGTGTTTTTCTCCCAAGTCTTTTGCTGGAGGGATAACCAGCATCCTTCCCTCCCTAAGAAACTGGATGGAGGGAAGAGGAACAAAATTTCCTTGGACTATGGAGAAGCCAGGCATGTGCTACACCTTGGTCCCAGCCCTACTGCATCACCCCTTGGGAGCCCCTTTTTGGGGAGAGCAAGGCCAGACAGGAGGATCCTGGACAAAGCACCATCCTCAAGTGGATAAATGCCTTTATCTTGGGGTGAATTATCCACTTTAAAGGGTCATTTGGGCTGTGACTCAGGATTTTCTCCCTCTCTGCCTGACTGAGAGCTGCCAATAAAACTTCTGTTTTATTCTGAGGATGAACTTTGCTTTGGGCAGGGCTGAGGTGATCTGGGAGCCACAAAACCAGTGGCCACGACCAAGAGGTGCTGGTTTCCCTGGGAAATCTGGGCTCGTGCTTGGGAAACGTAATCTAAATTGGAAGAGGAATAAACTGGAGGAACAATAAAAGCCAGGGAATGGAGTGAAGGGTAAACAGAGCAAGGATCATATGTAATGTTTCCCTGACTCTGGGTCTGAAAGACATCTAAATATAACAAATATTGAAAGCTTTAATCCCGTCCAGTATAAACAACAACAAAGTACTGCGGGGTTTTTTTTCCCCCTGCCTGGCAGAGAAATAGGAAAAAATTCCTTTTGGATCCCACAGGCAAATTGAGGACAGGATGGAATCCTGCCCCACGTGGTGGCATGGCCTTTCTTACCCTTTCAGGCTGCTGCCCTGTTGAACCCAGCTTCCCGGTCCACACTGGTTCGTCTGGGATGTAACTGGGAATATCTGAGAATCTGCAGAGCTGCCCTTGCCAGCAGAGCCCCGAGGGAGCACAAACCCAACCCCACCCCACATCTTTAGCAGACCCTGTTGTGGCTGAGGCTCAAGGCAGAGTTTTCCCCGTACGGAAGGAGCACGGGGCTGAGGAAATTGGAAGCAATAACATCTGGCTTCTCCGAGCAGCTGCAAGATTTTTAACTGTGTGTGGTTTTCCGTGAGAGCTGGAGAGACCCTGCCCCAAACTGTGTCAGCTTAGAGTTGTAACAAGGTGGTTTTTTTCGTAATCTTTTAGGATAATGGTAGGTAGAACAGGTACCAGGAGGGGCAGACAAAAGCATGGAGGAGACAAAGCCTTTCCAGGACAGGCTGGAAATATTAATTGCCCCGAACAAAGCCTGGCTTTGCATATCGCCACTGACCTGGGTCAGTGATTTTAGCGGCTCATTGGCTGGCAAAACATCCCTCAGCCTTCATCCTCTTCCTCATCCTACCACCCCCGAGCTGTGGAGGAGGAGCTCCTTATCTGGGATAAGGAGTGTCTACACCCAAAATCTTTTTCTCCTCTCAGCTCAAACACTTTGGCTCTGGCCTCCCCTAAGGCCAAGGGTATGTGAAAGAAGGAGCTTTGTGACCTGCTGTGGACTCAGCTGGGTGAAGAAATCCCTCAAACACTCAGGAATTTGAGGTCTTTCCGTGTCATCTATTTCTGATGTCCCAGAGCCGACGGTGGGAACGCCACCTTGATGTTTCTGGCATATCTGGACTGGGGAGGGAAGTCTTTAAGAGCAGAGGAACTGCAAAATACAGAACGCTGGGAATGAATCACATTTAAGGTTATGCAGATATTGGTGCATCAGTAACCTTGAAACTGATAATGCCTGTAAATTCCTCACTCCAGTGGGATGGATCAAACCACTAGGTAGGGATAAACAGCCAACAGCCTAATGTAGGCTGGTCTTGGCTGTGCAATGCCCAGTTAGGCTGGAGATTTGTCCTGTGTTTCAGCAGGTTGGGTGCTTAAAATAGATCTGGCTCCTTTGTAGGAGAGCAATTCCTGCCTGCAGGCCAAAACTAATAGCAAGATCCTAGGTGGAAATCTTTCTGGAAGAGGGGAGGGAAGTCAGTTTGCACCTCAAAAGTGCACATCCCTTAGGTCTGGGTCAGCAAGAGCTGCTGCTGGTGATGGTTAGAGGCAACGGATTAGCAGTGGCACATTTTGGGGGGACAAAGGAGTGGTAGATGGGTGGAAAAGTGGTAATTGTTCCACAGATGTGGCTAAGGAACTAAGGATAAACAGTGTTAACAAAGCAGTGGATAAACTGAGGATGTCAGTATGATCTGATTTTTATCAGCATTTGCCAGTATGGAGTCAGCTCGCTGCCGTGTGGCCGTGGTTTCCTGTTTATACAGAAGGGAGAGTCACAACAAAAACTGTAGCACTTGGTGCCTGTAATTTATCTGATTTCTAGAGCTCAAGCCAGCCCTCGTTTCTGCCAGGGCAGTGCAGCTCCTGCTGCCTGCTGTGACTGAGCACGGGTGACCTGATCCCAGCTCCTGCCATCCAACCACGTCTTGTTAGGATCTGAAATCACTCAGTTAATCTAAACAAGGGAGAAAGTGTCACATGCTTGCAAGAAAAAAAAAAAAAAGACAAGGGATTAATTCCCTGTGATTTCTGCTGCTTCTTGTTTGACATCTGATGACAGGCGTCTCTGGAGTCAATCTTAGGAACATATGTACAAAGCTGTTAAGGGGGAAATTCTGCCTTATCATCTGTAATAATTTATACTCCCAGGGCTGCTTATCTTGTGCTGCCTGGCGGGACCCTTGTGTGCAAGCTGAGCTTCTGTAATTCACCTTCTTCCAGAAGATGGATATGTTCAGGCCCTCCTGAAGGAAGAGACCCAGATGGATCAGTCATCGCTCCCCTCTCCAGGGAACCTGCACAGGTCTTCCACTTTCCCTGCTGAAAGGAGGGAGAAGCCTCACACAGTTTTGGCAGAGGACACCTAAAAGAAAGAGAGAGAAGAGTCTTTGTGGGATTATGGTGATGTGAGGTCCCAGCCTCTGATACCCTGCTGAGGCTGGTGGTAGGAGCTTAAACCCCATCCAGTCCCACCCCCTGCCCTGGGCAGGGACACATTCCACTATTCCAGGTTGCTCAGAGCCCCATCCAACCTGGCCTTGGACACTTCCAGGGACGGGGCAGCCACAGCTTCTCTGGGCAACCTGTGCCAGGGCCCTTTTTTTTTGCTTTTGCTGCCTGGAAACTGAAGGACACAGGTGATGAGCCAAAAATGTTGCAGAAAGGGAGCAGTCACAAAAACTTGCTTTAAAAAGAAAATAAGGAGATTGCCATATGGGTCTCTTTCTTGAAAACAAGAGTTGCCCCAAATTTTGGAAAAGCTTTCCATGGAAAAATGGCAGGCAAAATTAGGAAAGATAAATCTATTTTACTTAAAATAAATTAGTTATCTGGTGAGATCTACAGTCATTTTAATTGGTTTTACATAGTCCATCTTTGTTTACCTCCATGTCAGTCTAGCAAAGATTTTTGACTTAGTGGCATATAAAGAATTTCCTGTTTGCTCATATTTTAGGGAACTTGATGAGTATTTCCATATAAAGAAAAAGGTTTGGAAGAGAGGGTTTATCTCAGGAAGGAGAAGAATCTCCATTTTCCAGGATGTGGGGAGATGATGCCACAGAGACCCTGGCTTGTGGGTGGGGCTTGGAGCAACTTGGGAGAGTGGAAGGTGTCCCTGCCCATGGCAGGGGTGGAACTGGATGAGCTTTAGATCCCTTCCAACCCAAGTGATGCTTTTTCTGCAGAATTATCTGCACTGCTGCTCACCTGCCCACAACAAAGTGAAACCTCACCCCTGCTGACGGTGCCACCAACCCACACCACAAACAACTCACGCTGTGGCATTGCAGGACATGGCTGTGACAGAGTCATTTATGAAAGTCTGAATCCAGACAGAAGAAAGCAGCAGAGCTGTCAAACCACCCCTGTTCCTGTTTGTTTCACAAGAGCCCCCAGCTTAGGGCTTGAACAACAGATGGACAAATACATTACAGGCACAGACAGCCCTGGAAAAAGGAAGGAGGAAGAGGTTTCATTCCCACCTTAAGGATATAAGACATGGGGCTGCTGGGCAAGCAGAACATAGGCAGAAGTCACCTTTGCCAAGGAAGGGTTTAAAAAATTAAGGACAGTTTTAGGAAGGCTCAAGGAGAGAAAAGAAGAGGAGTCACAGGTCCATGCAGTCAGGAGGTCACCCCAAGTTCAGCAGTTAATGCCTGAACTCTCCCCAGAGCAACTCCTTGTTCTGGAGCACACATTGGCTGATGATGACCAGTTTGTTTTTATTCAGCATAATCACATTACTCTGAGGAAACAACTGCACAAGAGCTGAAGTTAAGGCGTTGCTGGAGCCGGAGTTCCTGAATCATCCCGATAATCCCTGAATCCCACGAGATGTGCGTAGTTTTTGAAGCTTGCTCTGCTTTTGGCCCTGGGCAAGGATAACACTCGGATCCATCCCTGCTCCTGGCCTCTTAGCCAGCATCTCTGTTGTGTTTCACCCCACCAAGGCCAGATGCAATGGTGAGGACCCGTCCAAAAGTCAGAGCACAGCTACGGGTGAAGCTTGGGCTCAGCATCCTCACAGGGGCTGAAGTTCAAAACCCTCTTCCTTTATTTGCTCTCTTAATTTGTCAAGCTTTGTCTATTTCTCCTACCCCTGGCAGCTGGACTGTATGTAAAATCCTTCCTGTATTATTTATAAAATGCTCTGCCAGCACTGGACTGAGAAAGCAACAAAAGCAGAGGTCCATTTTTATGTAAATGTTTGGTTGGGGCATAATTGTCTCCCAAATCCAACTGAAGGCACTTAAATTGGTTTAAAGCTTTGCAGTTACGTGCCTTTGACAGGTCCAGCCACAGCCAGCTTGTTCTGGCATTTGTGGGCTCGTCACATGAATTTTTACTCTCAAATTAAGCTTTTTTTAATCGCTTAACATCAGTTAATAGGCATTTAAGATGAAGTAATTTCCTTTTTATTTTCTTACTTGGTCTCTGCTGATCAATGCGGGATGAGATCACCTGAATTTTATTGGGGGGGGGGGTGTCAAAGGAAAAAATTGGCAACATCCACCTAGGGCTTATTTTGGTTTTATTTCCCCCTTCTCCTTTGAACAGGGTGGGATTTCTGCAGAACAATTAACATTCATTCGCTAAGTGCTTTTGCAAGCATGTTTACGAGAAATGCAAATACTCCAGGACTATGGTGGGCTTGTTTTACACCTAAATTTAGCCCCAGATCCTGTGGGTTTTTTGTACACAGTGCAGTCTCATGCTACAGCACTTGAAAGTTTGCATGCCTGAAGCTGAGCGTGTCTGCAAACCCCTCTGAGGTGGGGGGGCTAAGGGATGAGAGATCTTTAGCTGCTGTAGCACAGCTTAAAAATTCAGGCTGTTTAGGCCTCTCCAGGTATCATGAAAGGGAATTTCAGAGCCTGGAAACACCACCATCCCATAAAGAGGGTCCCTGGTGTTCGCCCTGCCCCAAGATAACCCATGGAGGCTGACGCCTCCAGGACTGTGTTGTTTCACATCAAACTGTCTGCTGGCAGAGCATGGGCGACAGCAGGGCTGCTGATTTATGGAGTGGTGGCTGAGTTCCCAACCAGGAGCAGCAGAGAGGTTTTCCATTGGAAATGTGACGGCTCTGAGGCGCGGGGTCTGCCGGGGTTCCCCAAGAGTGTTGGGTTTCTCCAGGCTGGCGAAAGTTTGGGGATGGTTTGGGGATATCAAATGTGTTTCTGCTGCCTCTCCCCCCAGCCCTCCCAGCTGCCTGGTTTTTGTGTAAATTTTAGGCACAGAGAGGCAACAAGGCCTCTCTCCTCCTGTTGGGTTTTTGCAAGGAGTTGGCCAATCCAGTCAGGGATGAAGGGAGGAGAGGCAAATCCCCGTTTTCTTTCCCTAGGAAATGAAGCTAAAAATGGAATTGCTTCTTCCCAACCAATTAATGGACTTCAAAGAACAAACCCAACCAAGGGCTTGGAAAAGATTGGCAAAGGATAGTGAGCAGGGATAAATTTAGCAGGATGGGACAAGCCAACCTGGATACCCTCTCCCACATCATATAGTCCCCTGAGGGCATTCACTGGGAAAGTTTCTTCTTAATTACAGCCTAATTGCTGCTCTGGGTGCAGTTCTCATGCCTTTGGAAGATGGTTTGAGACTGGCTGGTGGAAAACTGTCCCCAAACATGGGTTTTTTTTAAGATATTGGGCCAAGCCAAAGGAAATATGACAGGGAGTTGTGGGTATGATTGGAGCAGGGATGAGAAGAGGCATATCTTGTTCCCTCAAGTGGGAAGAATTAACTGCATGTGAACATGGGCATTGGGAGTCTTGGAAATAGTCATGGGACAGCAGCAGCAAACACAGAGATAACTTAACCCTAATCCTCCTTTTAGCCTTCAGACTTCATAGCAAACGGGTAGCACTGGCGTGGGTTAGGAATGACCTTTATAATGCTAAAAATCAGTGTTTTGGAAATTAAATATTAGATGATGATGCAGAAACTAAGATTTAACACAGAGTTTTAAGCTGGATAGAAATTAAAAACTCATCCAAAGGATCTGGAAGAAATGATAGCTGACAGTCCTTATCGTGGCTAGCTGCTCCAGGAAATCAGTGTGTTCAGGGCAGGTGGGTGAAAGCTTCTTTGCTTCTTTTCCATCCCTGGAGGTGTCCAAAGAACACCTGGGTGTGGCACTCAGTGCCCTGGGCTGGGTGACAAGGTGGGGATTGGGCACAGGTTGGATTCTGTCAGCACCCAAAGCACCACATGGCCCCAGCCAGGACCAAGGATGCTGTACCTGCCACCCTCAGGGTGCCACCTTGGGCTCCAGAGCTGGAGCATTAATAAAATCACCCTTGTTCAAGGTTATGGCATGAGTTGATTGCTCCTGATTAGGGATTTGTATTCAGTTGTGACATCCTGCAATTTTTATTACCTTTATGGCAATAATTGCGAATAATAAAATGACAAACTATTGTAATTAAATTTTAATTAATTACAAATCCATTACTTTTAAGTTTATTCATGGTAAGGACAATGATACTGAAAACAATTCATTAAAGCACTTGATACGTAAATTATGAAGCCAGGCATTAATCTCAGGCAGCTCATGTACTCTCCATAGCAGTAGGGAATTTGTTTTAGGAAAGGCAGCTCTGGATGATTTTAGCTGCTTACTTTAGGGAGCAGGGAAATAGTGGATACTCTTGAGCTGAAATGACTCCCAAAGCCAGGTTCTGCATTCTTTAAGGAAAATGCTAAGCAAGCAAAAAGAGATCCCTGGCTGGACTTGCATGGATAACCATGGTAACAGCACAGGGGGACGTGGCAGTCCTGCAGGGAGCTGGGCACAAGGGCAGTTCCTGGCTCACAGTCCAGGTGTTTTATTCCTGATAGGTAACTCCTGTAGGCACTGCTCAAGGAGAGCACTTGGAACACCAGACAAGCAACGTGCCCTGGGCTTTAGTTATAAAGCCACACACACTCACCTCCCCAAAAACATGGAATTCTATCCTTTTGCTTCTTTGCCAGCACAGCAAATCTCTCATCCCAGCTCTCCACACTGAAATAATCCCATTTGTGATGGTCTGTTTGTCATCAGCTTTTGCTGATTTAATTTAATGTACCAAGCCGTGCTGGACTCTGCTTCCCCTGGATAACCTGAGCACAGATCGCTGCACATCCCAAGGGAAAAGTGGTCCGTGTCAGGTACAGGATGTGGATCACTCCTGGGCAAAAAACCTCATCCTTGGCCCTTGACAAGCAGAAAAAGTGCCTGGTGCAACAAAAGTCACATTGGACAGGGCTTGAAGCAACCTGGTCCAGTGAAAAATGCCCCTGCCCATGGAAGGGTTGGAACGAAATGTTTTTTACGGATCTTCCAACCTAAACCAGTCTGGGATTCTATGAAATCCACAGAGGCTCCTTAACCCCAGGCAGTGGAAATGAGTGAGTCACTGCTGTTTGACCACCTCCTTCTGACAACCTGGGGCACTCTGGCCTGAAGGAGGTCAGCACTAAGCTTTTTAAACTTTATTTTTCCCTCTAACGCTAATTTATATCAGGAAGCACAAGATCATATTTGCCTTTTCCAAAGCGAGCTGGCATTTTGCTGCAGCACCCTCTGTGCCCCCAGTTGTCTGCCATCCATATGTAATCCTATCCAGCTTGGGAGTTTTCCTGTCAAAGAGGAAGGCAGGAATGAAGGGAGACGTGATCAGACAGAAAGGCACCTCCAGCCCGGACAAGGAGAGCCTAAAGCAGGGAGGCACACCCAAGGTTAATAACATGTTGCTCCACCAGCTTCTATCTAATCTTGGAAAACGTCCTCTGCTGCAAAGAAAAATGGGAAAGTGATTATGTGACTTGAAATAAGGTCTTGCTCCACTGTCTAGACAGCTTTAAAAAACATCAAGCTGGGGTGTTCCTATTTATGAAAAATGCAGCTGCACTGCTGCCTTCCGCGGGCGAGGGAAGCGAGCGGTGCACTTGAGGTCATTTGGCTGCTCACTGAGCCTGTCCATGGGAATTTATTCCTCTCTCCTTCTTGCTTTATTTGTTTTATTCCTTGTGCTTCCAACCTGCCATCCCCAGGCCCCTTGGCCGCTGGGCTCTGTCCTTGGGGGCTGTTGGCAGCGGGACAGCCAGTCGGACACGGATCCCTGTGAGGGTCCACGAGCCAGGATGGCTGCTGGGTGCTAATCCAGGCTTTTTCCTTTCCAGAATATTGCTGTAGGGATGACTGCGTGGAGCAAAACCACAGCCAGCCCCTGGATCCTTAATAGCGTCTCTTTCAAACTCTCTCTAAAACTGGAAGAATTTCATTTGTCCTAAATGCAACCTCAGCAATTCCCATCTGCCTTTTTTCCCCGTAGTGTGCAGGGTTTGACATCTTTTCCTGGTGGGATCCAGGCAGGTGGAATGTGATGCCCAAACTGACCGGGCAGGATTTGCAGCAGGAGCCACACGGCTCAGCATCCTCTGCTCATGGGATGTAGCACAACATTCCTGTAAAGGCTCAACCTTGGATGGTCTGAAAAAAACAACCCTATGGATCACCGGGCTTGTGTCCTACAAAAGGGGGAAATGGGTCAGCAGATATGTTAATCCCAGCTTGATCTAAAGTCTTCGGGACAGGTGGCAACCTTCATTTAATGGAACAATGAGATCATTAGGAATTGGTAATGAACTGTAGTGCAGCCAGGAAAGTAGGTCACCCTTACCCCAGGAACACTTCGGAACGAGCCTGTCCCCATTCATGTGCAGCAGCAGAGATGGCCGGGGGCAGGGTGGCAGCTCCGTCCTGGGATTTGCTAAACCAGAGGATTTTAGGAACAGAGCGGGGCAAACGCTGCAGACACAAAATGAGTTCGATTATTTCAAGTAATGAAATGACTTTAAAATGGGCTGATTCACATTTAGGTGTCAAGTCCTTGATGAGTGAGGAGGATGGGTTTGGAAGAACCGGTCTCAGGCCAGGGACAGTAATGACCCAGGAGGAAAAGGGCAGAGATCTTTCCCTAATCCCCAAGTGAAGCTTTGTCACCCCTGAGCATCACACAGATCCCTATTTCCACATCCTCAGGGCCTCCCAGAGGGTCTCTCCTCACTGCAGCACTCTCAGCTGGAGATGGTGCTTTCATCCCTGAGCTTTTCCTTTCAGATGCTTTCCCTGCTGCCCTCAGGGCTGAACTTTGGGTGCTATCAACCCAGAGGTTGATAGTCCAGACCCAAGGAATAAAAGAAATGACCCCATGGCCCTTCTGTTTGGATGTCCAGCCCTCTCCCAACACAGAGCTGGCTGATAACAGGCAGAGGCACAGAAAAACAAGGTTTCCTGTGCCCAGGACACCTTTAATCCTGCCCAAAGTTCCAAGTCTTGCACATTAAATATGATTCACATCTATGTATTTTTCTCTTCTCCCATTGACCCCTCGTAGATGAAACCCGTGGACAACAAATATCTATTCTTCCCTCCACCTTAATTTGCTCCCAAACCTTGACATTCCTGTAGTCCCCTGTAACTTTGTTTACCACCAAGCAGAAGGAGGACAGGCAGGCTGGGATATGGGAGGAGGGAGGTTTGCTCAACCAGGGCTGAAGATAGGAAAGGTTAGAAAAATATTTTGCTCAAGATGCAATAAGCAGTAGTGGGGTTTGGAAGGTTATTTCATGTTACTTTTTTTTTTTTAAGGGGTATTCAAGCAAGCATTTTATAAATATTTACAGACAAGATACTGTGCTAAAATAACACTTGAGTTTGAACTCCTCCAGGAAACTGAGGTGGTGCATGGTCACCATGTGGCTCTCTTGTGTTGTTACTGAGGATCCTCCTGCACTGCATTTCCAGGAACAAGCTTCAGCTGTTGTCCACATTAGCTGCAGCTTTTGCCATTGTTTCGCCATGGATGTGTGATTCCAGGTGGTGCTGGGGGAGCGACCAGCTCTGCCCAAGCCACCAGTGCTTCCCAGCATGAAGCTTTAGGCAGAGCTCTGTGCAACGTGCTGGGACATCCCTGAAAATGCAGCAAAACTCCCACTTTTCCATGCACAGCAGCACTGCCAGCTCACATCCAGCCCGGGGCAGAGCAGGGAGAGGAGTTGGCAAGTGGCCTGTAAGAGTTGCTTTCATGGGAGAGGGCAGATAAGGATCCTCACACTCCTCCTAATTAAGGAAAGAGCAGCCCATTTCCTCCTCTAATTGGTATTTCAGATTCACCGTTTCCACTCCAGCTTGTCTGGGTGTCAGTCCCACAAGAAGCTTTTCAATTCCAACCCATCCCACTGATGACTGTCATGACTCCCCGTGAGCACATTGGGGGACTAGGAATGCCATCATTGGCCACAGGGCAAAAAAACCCACGTCTCTTTTTGTCCCCCTTCACTGGGTAAAGCTCCACAAACCCTCCCTTCCCTCCACAGCTGGAGGTGGTTGTCAGTGTCCTTCCTTCTGGGCACAGGTGGCTCTAGTCTTGGGCAACACTTAAAAACTTCAGCAGGGAGAACCCCCTTCCTTTCCCTTCCTGGTTTTTCTCCTCATTTACATTTTCCATGCCTCTCCTCTTCTGCCCACAGCTCCAGGCTTTCTTTCCATCTGTGCTCCTGTGGTGTCTGAGCTGCTTCAAGAGGAACTTCTGCTGTGTCTTGCCAGAGGGAATCTGGACATCATTTGCTGGAGGAATGGGAATAAAAGTAGAAAGTACTTCAGGTTATCTCCCCCACCACCAATTCTCTGCTAAAAACAGCTCTAGAGAGAGAACATGAAAGTCTTGGTGGAGCGAGGTGAGGAGGAGGATTGAACACTGGTGGCACATTTAGTGGGTTCCCCCATATCAAGTGAGCTGGCCCTGGAGGCAAAAGGGACAGTGGCTTGGGGAGACATATGGAAAATAAGCTTGGGAACTGTTAAAGGGAGAGGGATGCAATTCCCCTCATTGTAAGGGCAGGTTTCTTTGTGTTACTGAGCAAAGGGCAGCCTAAACAGGTATCCATGTGTGGCTGAGCTACTGAAAAACATGGTTTTTACCTTTTGGGGTAGACTGGAGAGGGTTCTGTGTGTGTGTGTGTGCGCCCTTGGTTCTGACCAGGAAGGCTGCCTTGTGATACTGCCAGTCCCTTGGCACCACACCTTCCTTTCTGCTCTCACAGTTTTGAGGATTAAATAAAGTGTAATATCCCTCTTGCTCTGTAAAGCAAACATTGCAGCAGGCCAGACAGCTGATAAGAAGTCACTTCTTGGTTTTAATGAGGAGACTTGACCTAACCTAAAGAGTGTGCAGGAAAAAGGAAAACATTTCAGGAGGTGCCTGCAATGGAACATTTCTGGCACTTAAGCATAAAGCAAGTATGGTTCATGTCAATAAACATTTTCAGCTTCCTTTTCATAAAAATGTAATAACTATTAAATTTAAACCAAATTATAAAAACTTTCTCTAAATGCACAATGACTCAAAGAGGACTTTGGTCTAGAAAATTTTTCACCCCCTCTACCAGCAAAGCAACCCCACCTGGGTGAGTTTTGGGGTTTATATTTTATTTTCCCCTCATGGTTCACCTTTAAACACCCTGAGTGATTAAAAGATAGAAGAAGCCAGGAGTGTTTCACCTCATCCAGTGACATTGCAGTGGCTCTTCGAGGTCCAGCCAGAAATGCAGGTTTGCTGGACTTGAGCTGGACACTGGCCATGCTTCCAGGAAATTCTTGGATTCTGTTGAATTCTTGGATTCTTTCCCACTGTTCTCAGCAAACTGCTTGCCCAGATGGCAGGATGGTGGTGTTGGATTATTTAGGGATCTCCTTTTCAATCTCTGATGTGTAAATGGAGGATAAATATAGATGGAGGGAAATGTAAATGTAGAGGGACCACGTAGTGAAAGGAAAAGGGGTAATGGCTTCAAACTGATGGAAGGCAGGCTGAGGTTGGATATTAGGAGAAAATTCCTGACTATAAGGATGGAACTGGTTGCCCAGAGAAGCTGTGGCTGCCCCATCCCTGGAAATGCTCAAGGCTACGTTGGGTGGAGCTCTGAGCAACCTGGTCTAGTGGAAGATGTCCCTGCCCATGGCAGGGGGAGGAACTGGATGAGCTTTGAGGTCCCTTTCAACCCAAACTGTCCTGTGGTTCTGAGATTTTCATGGAAAGGAGAGGATTAAAACACCAGCTGGGGCATTGGAATGCTGTGGTTTCAGGGAAGCTCTCCAAGGTCAGCCTGGAGCAGGGGTGACCAACCCTTGACCAGGAGGCCTGAGACCCTCCTTAGAGGCTCTTGAGCATGTGAAGAGCTTGTAGCTAAGAGCAGCACAATGATGCCAGTTCTTAGCTTAAAAGCAGTTTGTTTGGAAAGGAAATAAAACCAGAGGATGTTTTTACAACCATGATGAATATCCAGCATTGATTTTGCTTCCAGAGCACACACACACGGGAGGGCAACTCTAATTATTTATCTCAGGGAACTGACAGGTTCTTAATATCGGTGCTGAAGTGTGTTTCCTCTTCACATGTGATGATATTGGACCTTCTTTGGTGCCGTGGCAGTCCTGCTGCTAACTCAGCCCCTTTAGAAAGATAAAATTTGGCAGCTTGTACAATGGTGTGGTAGGAGTGGAGGTTCAGGGATGTGTTCTCTTATCTCTGGTTGCCTCAAAGTTTAGTCTGTAATCACTGAGGCTCCCCTCTGAGCTGAGAGGGTGTTGGGCTATGCCCATGTTCCTTGATTTAAATGTGTTGGTTTTTTTTTTTAATGCATCATTTAGTTTAATATTAATTATGAGTAAAACCTTCTCTTGATGGGGAAAGCTGTAGGAGGTGTTGGCAGAGCTAGAGTGGCCAATTCACTGGAGAGAGGGATGTGGTGGGATACCTGGGTAGGTGGCCAAGCCCAGATGGCATTTCCTTGGTGTGTCTGCAAGAAAAGGAGAAAGAAAAAAAACCTTTCCTTGAAGTAACTAAACTTTCTGTGGCACCTGGAATAGACCATTCCCTTTTGATATTATCAGTGCTATTTAGTCCTCTTGAGTTTTATTTCAATTGTGCATCAGGAAAAGACCTTTTGGAAAAGACACCAACCCAAACCCAGTGTTTCTACTTTATAACAACAACAGACTGACAATTTCAACTCAAATGCCTAAAGAGAGTCCATCTCCCCAGCAGACTTTTCCAGCAATTTTTCTGGAAATAGACTGTCTTATGCCTGATTTTTTAACATATGCCATGGATTTCAGAACCCAGCTTCTAAAATTCTCGATTTCACCATATTCTGAGAGGTAGAACCTGGTTATATTTCCACCCAGCAGAGAAATTCAATATAAATTTAAAATTTATGGGACATTTTGAGGTTTATCACTTTTGATGACTATGGGAATTCTTCCTCCGTGGGCATTCTGAAGGAAAACCTTAAAACACTGAAAAAATAAAGTATTTTAAAATGTTTACATATGGGGACACGTAGTCAAATCTAGCAGAGATGCTGTTTTATTAACCAGATGGTAACTTCTTATTTACATTTCCCATATAAAACCATCTGTGCTTGAACTGGGAAGATGCTCCAGTTGGGAGTTTGGCTGCAGGGGGTGGATTTGTTACATCCAATTTTCTTCTCTCATCAGAGCTGAATATGTAACACTTGTTTTATTTAACCTTGTTTTAATTAGAGGGCTACAAAAGTGCAGTTGGCTCTCCCATGCAGTAGCTGGCACTCTGGATTTTCCTGCCTTTACACAAAACTGAAATTTCTTGCCTTGTTTCCCCTTGATGCTGAGCTTGCAGCCCGATTCCTCTATTTCCATCCCATGGTTCCCTCATCCAGGCTTCTCCACCACTACATCCCTCCTCGGTGTGAAATCCTGGCCCTGCTGAAGTCAATGGAAGTCTTGACATCAGCTCCATCAAGGTCAGGATTTCTCCCTGGGTGTTTATTTTCTTTAAGCACTCCCAGCCTGTTACTCCATCCAACTTTTCCCTGAGCCAAGTTCAACACTTCCCCCTTCACTATCTCTGTCACTCTTCTATGAACTCCCTCCAAATTAAAATGTTGGGTGCCCAGAATGTTCAGTGCTATTTCAGGTGTTGTCTAAGCAGTAACCTCATGGAAATACTATTTTTTCTGTTGTTTTTTTTTTTCTTTTTTTTTTTTGTGCTGTCAGCTTCACTGGGTTATTTGCTTTTCTCTTTTTTTCCCCTTGTTTTATTGGTGTATTGAATTGCATTTTTATGTCATTAATAAAGATGGACAAAAATACCAGACCTAACACTGACCTCCCAATGGAATCCACCAGCCCTGCCAGCACTGTGCTCTGCTGGTTGCCTTTTTTTTTGCTTTTTCTCCCATCCAGTTCTTATCCTTCACGGGCCGTTTCCATCCAGCCCAATTTGAATTCATCCTGTGTGATCGGAGGAGACACCAAAGTGGAGGCTTCATCCTGGTAAGAATCCCATACATGTGGGAACCAGATGTTGTCATCTGTGAAAATTTTCATAATTTGAAAAGGAATTTAGGGGACAATTTGTTTCCCTTCCATGGCAAAACATGCTATGAAATTTGTCCAAAAACTGATTTTTTTTTAAAACGATTCACTGATAAAAATTGTCTGAATGACATTTTTGATGTTAATTTGAATAGCCTAAGCTTGTGCAAAAGTTAAATGAAAATGACAGAATAAAATAAAATCAAGCCTGTGAACTCTGATAAAATCAAGCTGGTTTGACTCAATGCTCTTGAAAATTAAGGTAGCTCCACAGAACATCATTTCCCTGCAGAAAACTTCCTGATGAGACCAGTTGTTACTAAAAGCAGTAGCCTACAATATCTGGTTTCTTCTCTCAACCCCACAAATGCCTCTCATTTCCTGGAAAAAAAAAAAAAACCACCACATTTTCAGAGTTGTGTAGCATTTCTCATCTTAAGGGTTTTATTCTTTTCAAATCTGCTGCAGAAACCAGGAGTATGCTCAGGAAGGAGGGGTTACAAACCAGGCTGAAACTGTCTAACACTCAGCATGGAGCATCCTTTCCTGGGGCTTTCCCATCTCCTGGACTTTATTGGTATTTGGGGATAATTTGAGATTGGCTGTGCCTTGCTTGAGGAGGGTTGTGCTGGGAATCTCAGCCAGGGTCAAAGCTTCCCGTTTGCTTTGGCAAGCATGGTCTGAGTGCAGTGGGATGAGCCACTGACCACCTTCACTCCGTGTCCTGGCCATTTTCCTTGGGTGCTGGCCAGCAGTTCCTGCTGCACTCCTGCTCCAGGGCTGTGTTTGAACTCCCCTCCGTCATCCTGAGCATCCAGATGTGACAGATACAGAGGCTGGAGATTGGCTGCAGCTGGGGTAAATATTATTTCTGTATCACCAAGAGGGTGAAATAATACCTCCAGAGGATTTGGAAGAGAGACAGAGGAGACTCCGTTTGTCATGGGCTGCCCTTGGGCTCCTTTCCTTTTCTCCTCCTCTTTTCAGGAAGCGAAAAACCCAGCCTGCTGGGAAGGGGGTTTCAGCTCTCCCTTGGATCCTGGTCAGGAAAACAGAGCACACTGTTTGTGATGGCAGCCTCCACCAAAATGGCTCAGGGGCCAAATTAAGGCTGAGGAGGAAATTAGTCCTCTCCAAAGATAAAAGGTCTGCTTGACTTCTTCCCTTGCCTCTGCTGGTTCCCATGCATGCCTCCCTCTGCTTGATGGGTGAAGAATGAGAATCAAGGAATTATAGAATGTCCTGAGCTGGAAGGGACCCACAAGGATCATTGAATCCCACTCTTGGCCCTGCACAGACACCCCAACAATCCCACCCCGGGCATCCCTGACAGCGCTGTCCAAACACTCCTGGAGCTCTGGCAGCCTTGGGGCAGTGCCCATTCCCTGGGGAGCCTGGGCAGTGCCCCACCGCCCTCTGCGGGAAGAACTTTTTCCTGATAGCCAGCCCAAACCTCCCCTGACACAGCTCCAACCATTCCCTCAGGTCCTATTCTGGCACCCCAGGAGGTTCTGGGATCCCTCAGGAGGACATGGGACTGCAGGCACTTGGAGGAAAGGCAGGTGGCTACTTGTGTGCTGAACCTCCTTGATTCTTACCCAGCTGTTAATCCCATAGCTCCAAATGGGGATAACATTTCCCTTCTCTCACTATTTCCTTGTCTTCTCTCTCAGGATGCGTTCTGTCTCATTCTCCACCTCCAAAGCAGAGCCTGATATCAGTGGTCTTCATCCTAGATGGAGGAGTAAGAAAGTACAGACTAATTGAATTGGTATAAACCTTTCCAAGAATTAAAAGCTCAGGGAAAATCCTGGAAAGCTTTTCCATACCACTTTCCAGGAGTGGCAGCTTTGGAAATGAAGCATTTATTTGGAGACCTTCCCTTCCAGCCAGATGAAATTTTTGTGATGAGCTGGCAAATCTCAAAGTGCTGTGCACTCCTGCAGGTGGGAAAGCAATGCTCAGTGGGACCCTCTCACACCCTGCCTTGTTTGGTGGCTTGATGTTCATATTTTATTTGAAAATATTCTGGGTTTGAATTTTTTTTTATTCTTGTTGGAATGCTTGCACAAGTTTTGACTCAAAAACCCAGACTCGAAACTGAGCTGGAAAACCCTGTTGGGGCCAGATCTGGTTCCCAGCTTGTTTAGTACAGTTAATAATATATTCTTAAAATCTCAGGCAATGTGAGATACCACGTTCCAGCATGAAGCCAAACTGGAAATGGAAGTAGCTGGGCACTTCTCTTTGAAGTGATTGCTGCTGGAATCATTTAATTGCCATCATTTTCCGCCTGTAAATGTTGTTTTACCCTTTTTGGCATCCCATTCCCTTTCTGTTTCTACAGGAACTGGTGGTATAGCCTGTTATTCTTGATGTGAACATCCCAAGGGCTGGAAGGCTTAAAATCCTTTCCCCAGGCTTGAGGGCATCCTGTGTAGCTTGGACATTGCTCCCAGGCAAAGCCATTTTCACTTTCCATCAGAGAGCAACAAGCAGCAATCGCTGTCCTAAAATCCAGCCCCCTCCAATCTGTGTTTGATCCTGTGCCTGCCAGGCTCTTGTGACTGTGGGTTTTATGTCCCTGGAGGCCTTGGGGGGCTGCCACCACATGCAGCCCTGGAGAAAGAGCAGAGCCACCCCCCCAGCTCTGAGATCATGTGTTTTGCTGCCATGCAGCACTGACTCAGCGCTGACACGTGCAGCTTCTTGGCCTTATTTATTGCCAGGACACGACATCCAAAGTAAACAACGCCTGGGGTCCCTCTCCCCCTTCCCCTGCATGGGGCTCCAGATGGGAGAACCTGTGTTCCCAGGGGTCCCAGATGATGATGGATCACCTGGAGGGGTGATGTCTGTCAGCCAAGCCCTAACCTGTTTAGTCTGATGGGCAAAGCGAGCTCAAACAATTGGCAGCTCAGCTTTGAACACTGGGACTGAGGCATCCCCCATCCTCCTCTGCAAGTAAATCACGGTTCAAAGCAGCTGGGGTTGTGGCAGAGGGGATGTTTGACCATGGGATAATGTGTTTCCAACTCTCACTCTTCATAAAATTCAGGAGAGGAGCCATCAGAAGTGGGTCTAGTTGGGGTGGGTGGAGGGCCAGGCTCACTCAGCACCTGTGGGTGAAGGGAAGGTGAGAATAGGAAAAACAACAGGATCCTAACCCCGGCTTGCTGTCCTTTAAGTGGCAAATCTGTCCCAAAGGGCCACTTTATGGATTTCATTTATGGCTGTTCCTGCCCTACATCATCTCTGAGGAGAGAAGTGCCACTTTGGGTTTGTATATCTTTCACTGACATGTATATTTAGCACTCGTTAACCACTTACCTTGGGCTAATAATTCAACTTTTGTTTCAAACTCCAAATTTCCTCGGTTCCTGTGAGTTCCTGGAACCAAAGAGACCGCTCCTGACAGATTCATTTCATCTTTGCCTTTAGCTTATTTGAGCAACATTTTCCATGTTGTTTTTTAAAATGATTAGTCAGAGTGAAACCATCTCATTACTTTAAACCTGTAAACGATTCTTACCCCATTTCAGCTAAAAGCAAATTCAGAACATTTGTTGCTTTTTACAAGAAAAGAAATTAATTAATTCATTTCATCTTGGTGCTTTAGCCAAGCTGGTTGCAATTAGCTTTGTTGTTCCTGTCCAAATTTTTCCTGCTCTAGTTTTCTGGGTGTTTTCATTGTTTTGTTCCATATCCAATGGCATGATGGCTTGTTTTCCATCTATTTAACCTTTGTCAGCACACAAACTCCCAGGAATGATAGGTCCTGGATTGTGTTGTCCTCCCACAATGTCTTTTTTTGGTTGTTGTTTTAACTCAAATGCACTTAAGCACACACTTAAACTTGACTTCAGTGTGATTCAAGCCTGTGTCAAATAAATACAAGGCAGGATTGCAGCTGTTTCCTGCAAAGGCACCTGAGGCAGGAGGTGGTGTGAGCTTGGCACAGTCGTGGTGGGGAGTACCCAGCTCTGCTTCTCTGTGATTTCCTGTCCACATCAAACTGAAGTTGCTGCAATGAGTCAAATCAAATATGGACCGAACCACTGGGTTTTCCCCCTTAAACAGAGACTGAACTCACAGGGGATCAGGTTGGCAGCTGAACCCAAACCAGACTCAACTTTTGAGGCAAAGTGCTAAGAGAGAAAAGAATTTAAATTGCTTTGCAGTGCCCAGACCAGGAGCCGTCCTTCCTTGGCTGGGGAAGCACCAAGCCTACCCCACCTACATGTGGGGTTCCCAGAAGGGGAGTTTGGCATCTCCTTTCCTTGGCTGCTGGGCAGGAACCTGCCTGGGCTGTCAAAGTTTCATCATCCTACCTTGGGGAATGTTTTGATTTCAGCAGATCAGCAAATTCTCTGCAAGAAGTGCTTTGCTGTTGGGTTTAGTGGTCGTAGGGGTTTTTCATTCTTGCTATTTCCGCTGCTCAGCTGTGGGATGAGGGAGGTTGCACATGCACAAGGAATCCTCCATGGGCGGCAGAAAAGCAATAAACAGCCCAGGCTGAGGAGGAAGGGACTGGAAACCCAACACAGAAAAATGAGAAGTGAAGGATTCAGCCTTGCCTTGACTGTGTGCCCAGTGGTGCTGAGAGCTGGGCTATTGCTGACTGCAGCAGGCTTAGGCCAGTCCTGGGGGCTTTGGAGAATCATGGTCCTAGAGCAATGCAGGGCTTATTCAAGCCCATTCCCGTTCCTTTTTTCCATTAACCCTGTTTTTTTCCACTGAAATGTCACAAAACTCTCATTTTAAACAGCCAGGCCTTCAGCGAAGGGTTTCTCCTTCATTGTCCTCCTTCCCCAGGCGAGAACATCCACAAGGAACCTTCAGATTCAATAAAAATAACAGAAATGCTGTAGATTTGGGGGTTTTTTTACTTCTCTAAGTGGCAGTGAAACAAAACACAGTGAAGGAGGAGGGAAGATTTCTCCCTCTGGTTTTGGTTATTTCCTTGGGCAGAGCTGGCACGGGGGCAGAGGAAAGCTGGAAGCAAAACTCCCCAAGCTCTGGGAGTGGAGAAATCAGCCCTGCTGGGCTGCTCTGCTCCAGATCCTGCTGCAAAGCTCCTCCCCTGGGCTGCAGGAATATCGCTGCCACCAGGATCCATCTGTGGAGCCTGTTTTCCAGTCTTGTTGTGCTAATTTGTGGTTTCCAGGAGAAAGTGTTGGAAAAGAGAGTAGTGTCATGAATTCACGCCAAAATTGCTAGTTTTGGCTGCTTGTCCCTTTTCTATATTCTAATTGCTGTTACATTTTTGGTATTTTTACTTTAAATCAAGGAAATAAGAAAAAGATGAATTATATTAGGAAGACTTCCCTTTACTGCTCTGACTGAATAAAAGTCACATTTGTTTAATGCTGCAAGAATAGGACATCCCTCTGCTCCTTGTTGTGTTGCTGGTCCTGAATTATATTTCATAGGGATAATAAATTTTAAAAGTTGAGCCCGAGTCTAAGACACCTCCAAGTTTGAGTTTAATACAATTAAGCCTAAGAGTAGTTTCACATTTTGCAGTCTTCCAGTGCCTCAAGGGGCTCCAAGAGAGATGGAGAGGGAGTTTGGACAAGGGCCTGGAGTGACAGGACAAGGGGGAATGGCTTCCCACTGCCAGAGGGCAGGGTTAGGTGGGATATTGGGGAGAAATTCTTCCCTGTGACAGTTGTGAGGCCCTGGCACAGGTTGCCCAGAGACACTTGGCTGCCCCATCCCTGGAAGTGTTCCAGGCCAGGGTGGATGGAGCTTGGAGCAACCTGGGATAGTGGAAGGTGTCCCTGCCCACAGCAAGGGGATGAAACAAGGTGACCTTTAAGGTCCCTTCCAGCCCCAATTATTCTGGGATTCTCTGATTATTAATGATTTTTGGTCATGATGCAGCCCCTATTAAACACAATAACAACAAACCTCATAAGCTTTGAGGTGTTTATGAGAGCGGGGGAGCTTGTGCTCAACCCCTCTTATTTTTGTGTATAAATTACTGATTTTGGTGCAGACTCAGGTGCAAAATTTCCCTTGCTTGGAGCAAGGACTGCAGAATGGACATCCCAGGTGTTGGCCACCTTGGCCAGGCCATGGTAGGTGTAGGTGCCTGGGACACAAAACTGCTGCACAAACCCCTCAGCTGAGCCCGGCATCTGTTGGGCTCAAGGTCAAGGCCACATCTGCTCATAGAGAGCAGATTTAAGAAGCAGGAGAAGGATGCAGGGAGATGGCAGGAATATCAGATCTGTTTGCTCTGGGAAGGGTCATTTTCCACAACACCTGCTTGTTATTGTCCTCTGCTCAGCGTGGAGTCCTCTCACAACCTTGCATTGAGGGACTGTGGCTGGGCGGCCAAGAAAAACAGAGGGAATCACTCCTTTATGAGCCATCCCTTCCTCCCTTTTATGTTATTAGGCATTTCCCTATGTGTCTCTCTCTCACAAATTCCTTTCAATTATGTTGCATCCAAGCAAAAGGAATCCATTCCACTTTGGCTCCTCTAATGCAGACAGAGCTCTCACTCTGCTTCTCTCCTCCCATGTTGCTGTTTTTAGGGTTTCCTGCACATCCAATGGCCTGCAAAAGAAAAATGATCTCAGGTGAGGACTAATTATCACTGCTGCCTGTTCTGGCTGGGAGGGAACGTTCACCTGGAATCCCAGGTGGTTGTGGGGTTTGGATGAGGAAACAGCAGCACGTCTGCTGAGCATGCACAGGAAAAGGTGAGTGACGTGTTGCTGTTCCCAGCCAGGGTTCCAGACCCTCTCCATGGCTGTAACCATGAGAGATAAGGGGTGAGATAAGGGGTCAGCACACCAGTGATTGGAATTATAATCCTGGTGTCTCCACACTGTGTTCCTGCTGCCTCTGAGGTTGCAGTAAGCACAAATCTGAGGAAAACAAGAAATGCTCAAATGCTTTCCAAGGGAATCATTATTACTTTTTTTTTTTTTTTTTTAAACCCCTTGGTAAACTCCCCTTTGCCCAAATGAAAACTTTCCAAGGGGTGGGGGGAAATCAGCTTGTAAAGATTTTGGTCGAGTCTTTCATTTGTTTGTTTCCAAATGTCATTTTAATGAAGTCGAGGAGTTGCATCAGATTTTGTAAAAGGCAGAATGAAAACAAGATGTAGCCATTAAAAACAGAGCTGGAATGGAAGATTAGACAATTCCCCTGCCCTAAAATGGGATTGAATATTTTCAGGATACAGATAGAATGCCAAGATATGTTGATGTTACTTTTGCTTTGCTTTCATTCCTTTCCCCAAAATGCAGCCTCCCTTTTCCCATGGCTTTGCTACCACACCTTCAACTGCTCCCTGCTGCCTCTGGATTGAGGCTGACTGCAATTAGGAATGCACAATTAGAAAGCTTCATTAGAGTATCCCATCCCAGAGAACAGCCCCTTGCATGGGATGCATGAGTGGTGTTCCCCTGTTCCCTGCCCAGCTCTGATCTTCATCCCACGTAAAATCCTGCCATGGCCTTTCCTTGGCATCTTTGTCACCTCTGCTTTATCCAGGGTTTTACCAGTTTTCTTAGGAATTAATTTACCACCAGTGCTGGAGAAACTCTTCCATATCTACAAGATCCTTAAATCAAATGCACCCTGCTGCTACTACTGCATCCATTTAATAAATCCAAACATTTTGGGAGAATGTATCAATTTCACCTGCAGTTTCAACAGGAAATTATGGAAACATTTCCATCCCATAGAGGCCAATTTTCCCCTGCCTTACCTGTTTTTCCTACTATAACTATGACACGTAGAGCAGTTGATGTTCAGATTTCTATCTGACTTCTTTTAGCATAGAAGTCAAACCAAACCAAACATTTCAGCTTCATTGGTAATTTGCTTTCATTTGTATTTGGAAAAAAATAGAAAAATCACATATTCACGCTCGCTTCCCTCCAGACAAATACTTTGGAGAGCGCTTTTTCCCTGACTTCTACGCTCAAAAGTGTCAAGGAAATCTGAGTCACTTGTCTGCTTTGAATTGCAAAGAATAAATGGGCTTCTCAAGCCCTTGGGCTGTGTTGGAATCTCAGCCAGAGGCCTCTATTAATAACCCAGTGAGTTCTTGTATGACACTTTCTTATCCTCATCTCGCAGATGGGAATGTGGCTCTCCAAGGTCACCCAGCTCTGGAGTCACAGCTGGAGCCCAGGCCTCTCCTGCTGCCCACTGACCTACTTGAACCAGAGAAAATGCATCATCCTCTTACACAACAGCTCTTCCATTAGTGCACACCAGAAAACCACAGAAGTTTCCAGGGAAATTTCCACGGGAAACCCTCATTTTCCTGGTCAGAAATGTCTGTCTGGGGAAATTCTGCTTTTTCTGTAGGGAGGGTTCAGATACTGGGAAGGGGGAGGGTGTGAGGGGGGTGTGCTGCTTTCCCTCCCAGTTTTCCTCTTTCCTTACATTTCCTCTTTGGAGAGGAAATCTGTACAAGCAGAGCCAGGCATGCAGCTGCAGGGGTTTGGTTCCTGAAAAAAACAGGAGCTGAGACTTATCCTCACACCAGCCTCTTGGTGGCCATGGAAAGACTTTGTCTCATGGTGCAGAACACCAAAAAACACCATAAAGACACGAGGCCAGAGGAGGCCAGGGAGATGCTACGAGGGCTGGAGTGGCTCTGGAGCCAGGCTGGCAGAGCTGGGGGTGTTCACCTGGAGAAGAGGAGGCTTCAGGAAGACCTGAGAGCCCCTTCCATTACTTCAAAGGGCTCCATGAGAGCTGGAGAAGGATTCCACCCCCAAAAGCAGACATCTCTCCTCTGTTCTGCTGTAGCTAACCCAGACCACTCCTACGAGTGGAGTCCCAGAGGGGGAATGCTCATTCCAGGATGGAAATAGAGATTTATTTTCAGCTCCTCCAAACTGAGATCATCTGCATGAAAATAGGGGTTTGTGTACCAGGATAAAAGTGTCCATGTGGGAAGTTACACCAGTGCATCCAGATGGCCAAGAATTCCTGTCCTGTGCTCACTGAGCTCACCCGTGTAGATGGGAGTGGGGTGGAACTTGGAGGACACCTTCCACTATCCCATGTTGCTCCAAGCCCCTTCCAACCTGGCTTTGAACACTTCCAGGGATGGGGAATCCACAGTTTCTCTATATTCCTCCATATCCTTTAGCAATTAGGGAACTATGTGCCTCAGGTTTAAGGGGCTCCTTTGTATCCCCAGGCTGTAGCAGACAAGGGTGAGCAAACTTGACTAAATATCCCCTATTCCTCAAATTCCTGGGATATGCCATGTTTCTCCTGATACACAAGGACCCCAGGTAAACAGAGCTGTGGAAATTATCGTGGGAAATAAACCCAGCCTGCCTAGCAGCTCATGAATGGCCCCACAGCAAAATGCTTGCAGGTTCTGGTGGATGCTATTTAGGATCTCAGCTCATCTTCCCAAACTGCAGGGCTTTCCTCCCCAAGAAACTGAACTGAAATTAAAGTTTGGCTTGTGAGGGTTGGGTTTTTTTGTTTGTTTGCTCCCCTGGGAAAATTGATTCCTGCAGAAAGAGTTTTCAGAAATTGCATTTGCCTGGCCGAAGGAGATGTTTTTGGGGAGAATTCCCATCCAGTTCTAAGCTCAGTTATTTAGGGATGAGCCTGTGTAGAGATGTCAGTGATGCAACCCAGCTAAGTTAACTGCAGAACTCTGCAGAACTTGAGCTCTTGCATAGTTCTCTTTAATAGAAACAGAGCCATGGACAGACTCAATGGTTATTTGTGTTTTGGACAACTCCCTGCTCTTGTTTTGGGGAAACTGTTGTTCTCCCCTAATGCCCAGGGAATTATTTCTTTAGTGCAGTGGTCTCCATCTAGTAACTACCATGAAATAATAAGTTGAGGTGGCAGAATTACATTTTATCTTGGAAAGCAACTCCAAGATCATCAAGTCTTTTCAGCCACACCAGAGCAGAGTGCCACATCCAGTCATTCCTTGAACACCTCCAGGGATGGTGACTCCACCCTTCCCTGGGCAGCCCCTTCCAATGCTTGACAACCTTTTCCATTAAGGAATTCCTCCTGATGTCCAATGTGAACCCCCCAGGGCACAACTCGAGGCCGTTCCCTCTCATCCTGTCCCTGTTCCCTGGGAGCAGAACCTGACTCCCCTGGCTGCTCCTCCTGTCAGGGAGTTGTGCAGAGCCAGCAGGGCCCCCTGAGCCTCCTTTGCTCCAGGCTGAGCCCCCCCAGCTCCCTCAGCCTCTCCTGGGGCTCCAGCCCCAGCCCCTTCCCTGGACATGCTCCAGCCCCTCAAGGTCTCTATTGCTGGGAAGGGCCAAAATTGAATCCAGGATTTGAGGTGTGATCTCAGCAGTGCCCAGCACAGAGGGACAACCACCGCCCTGGTCCTGTGGCCACACTATTGCTGACACAAGCCAAGTGCCACTGGCCTTTTTGGCCACCTGGGCACACCTGGCTCAGCCAGCTGTTGACCTGCAGGAGCCATATCCATGCCTTACAAGCCCTCTCCTCACTGTTGG
Source organism: Climacteris rufus (assembly GCA_013398175.1). Taxonomy (NCBI): domain Eukaryota; kingdom Metazoa; phylum Chordata; class Aves; order Passeriformes; family Climacteridae; genus Climacteris; species Climacteris rufus. The sequence continues at coordinate 657,318 of VZRZ01006039.1, forward strand.
AGCAGTGTGGGGCAGCACATGGGCACCCACCAGGGTGGTCCTGGCTGCTCTCCTGCCTCCCCCCTGAGCTCTCCCCAGATTCCCCCGCCATGACCTCCCTGCAGCTATTTCCTGCAAATCACCCTGGCCCTGCGAGGCATTTCTGTTAATTATGTCATGCAAAGACAAATTTACAGTGGGGAGCAACGGTAAGAAATAATCCTGCTTGAAATGATGGGAGATCTACATTCCATGGGCTCTCTGTAAATCACAGCCAGCTCTGTGGGTTGGGCTGGTGGGCTCCTCCCACCCACTGGCAGAGCTGGTGGATATTGGTGCCGACAGCTCCAAAGAAGGGAGTGCTGAAGAATAACCTGCATCACTCCAAGTGGGTGAGAAAAGCCCATTTGTAGGTGTCCAAATGTTGAGCACCTGATTTTCTGTGTGGTGGCACTGTAGTTTCTGGTGAAGAAAAGTGTTCTCCTAGTACCTAAAAACCTGACTTTTCCAGGGGGAAGTCTGCCCAAAAAGTGCTGGCTAAGGATGGAGCAGTGACGTGGGTGCTCAGTGGTCTCTGCTGCACCATCCATGTCCCTCTGAACCTCCAAGTGCTCAACAGATAGATGAGCACTGGAAAGGACCAGGAGAAGTGATGGTCTGGACACTGTGGGGTTCTGAGCAAGATATTCCAGCATGAATTTCCCATACAAGGCTCATTTCTTTCCTCAGAGAAGGCAGACTGACCTGACATATCCCCAGGGCATCCTAAGAGCTGGGCTGGATGCTCACTGTCCCCAGCTGATGGCTTCCCCTCCCCGTTCCTGTCACTGTTGACCTTTTGCAGTTCAGGTAGGAGAAAAGCCAGAGCACAGTTTCCAGATGCCCAACAGCTGGGCTACCCTTGCCCCCAAGGAAAGAAATCCAAGTTCAGCTGTCCAGGAGCTTTTTGGGTGTAAGAGAAAGTGTGGGTTCCCACACTGAAATCCGGGAACATCTTCAGCCCTTTCTGTGAAAATGTTCTGCAAGAACTCTGGGTTGGGTGCCAGGGAAGTGCTGCTGAAGGAAAGCCAACACCTCATCCATCACTGGTTGAAACAGCCAATTAGTGAGATGCCCACCTTGGCAAAGAGTCATTTTTCCAATTCCTGGCTTCCAAGGCTGTTCCTGTGTAAATCCACTGAGCAAACATCTCACATGGCCACACACTGGCTCACTGCATGGGTGTCCCTGTGTCTGGACATCCACCCAGGTGCTTCCATCTCCCTGGCAGGCCCAGCTCCTGGCTAACCCACCCACGTGGGCTTTTAGGGCACAGCAAGCATCCCTCACAAAAATGTATGGCCGTTATCTCCTGGCTGGATTCAGTGCAGTCCAATGTTTTTGTTGGAAGAGGAGAGAGCATCCATGACACCTGCAGGCAGCACACACCAGTGGATTAAAGCCATGAGTGATAAGTCAATGTAAAATGGTTTCAAACTGCTTTGCCAGGTTGTGGTGTCCCCAAAATCGGAGCTGTCTGACATCAGGGTGGCCGTGGTGGGCTCCTGTGACCATCCCCCTGCTCGTGCTCCCAATGACACAGCCCCGGTTAAAATCTCCCTGGTTCAATGCCTCGGGGCTTTTTATTTTTTGACACTGCATGTGGAAGGCAGCTGTCAATTAGCAGCTGAAAAAATAGCCTGCAGTGCTAATGAGAGGAAACCTAATAGAGACCTCTTCCAAATTGTTTCCAGCCATTTTTCAGGGCTTTTAATTGCTGTCATGTTAGAAGGAGGATGGCAGAAGGAAAACACAGGGGGGAAAGCCCCATTCAGAGGTAGACTCCTCTCTGCCAGGGCTGACTCAGTGGCAGCCTTCTTCCCAGCATTTTAGGCAGAGGAGTTCCTCAAGTTGTTTCTGAAGTTGTTGGCCTTGACCAGTTCCTGCAATCCCTTTTCCCCCAGGACAGGGATGTTCTGTCAGCTGCCACAGCTGGATGGAGGGCTGGGGACAGATGTTGTCTCCCACCCATCCTCAGTGCTTGATTCTGACTTTTTATTTTATTTTTGAGGAATATAGTCAAAAAAGAAGTATTATGTACTGAAAGAACAGTGGTAAAATGCTTAGTATTTCTAAATTCTTACCAAAGAAAAGGCTTCCTAATTATTGTGTTGGTAAGGGCAGAGCTGGGGCCTCAGCACATTAGGCAGCAGGAAGTGAGAAGAAAACAAGGGAATGAATGAACAGGTTGGACAGGGCTTGGAACAACCTGGTCTAGTGGAGGGTGTCCCTGTGGGTGGGAATGAGATGGTCTTTAAGGTCCTTTGCAACCCAGTCATTCTGGGATTCTGTGAAATACAGTAAAATCTTGAAGCAGAAAGGCAGATTTTCAAGAGTTAAGGGTGAGCCAGCCTAACATTCCCCAAAGCACATCAAAAACGACCTGGAAGGGTTGGGATGGCAGCCCTGGCAGCGGGAACTTCCTGCTGCCTGCGGCAGATAAGGAAGCCCCAAGCAAACAAATTGATGTCCTTGCCAGTGTCAGGACCGCAGTGACTCTGCGAGGTCTCAGCCGAGAGCTCCGGGGGATGCTGCAGCCACCAAAGGGCTTTCCCAGGGCGGGGCGGGTTTTGCTCGCAGTAAATCTTTCCTCGGGAAGGGAGGGGAAGGCGCTTCCCGATGCGCCGGAGCTGGGGTCAGCTTGCACTAATGAAATCCCCATGCAGGATTTGAATCCGCGGGCTGGTGCCAGGGGCTGAAATCCCAGCCGGGGAGGGCTGCTGCCTCAGTGTCCCCTTCCCAGGGAGCTGGGGTGAGCCCACGGTCGGTGTTGCGGGTGCTGGGATGGTGCTGGGATGGTGCTGGGATGCGGGAGACGAGCGTGGGTGATGCAGCAGCCCTCGGGGCAATGGGGCAGCGCATCTTTTTGAGCCTCACTAACCAGAAAAACGCATTTCCTCCTGGATTCGCCGGGATTCTTGGCCCATCCTGAGCTTCACCAGCATGGTTTAAATAGGGTTTTATGTACCAAGTGTGCTTTCCATAACCTTGGGACAGTAGCAGCTTAGCGAAGTAAGCTTTTTCCAGCTGCACTGGCCTGGAAACAATCCCGCTCAGCTGCTTCCTGGGCCTGCCTCGGGAATCCGGGCCAGCCTGGGACAAACTGGGGATGGCCCTGACCCAGGGAACATGCTGTGCAGGGAATGTCAGCTCCTGCCTCCCGGGGCCTGGGGGCAGGCCAGAGGGAGAGTGTGGGGCCAGTAGTTTTGTCCTAGCACACCTCTCCCGGAGCCAGCTCGGAGGGGGTCAGGCTGGAAGCCCTGGACACCTGGCCTGAGGATGGATCTGTGCCTGGCTGCAGTGGGATGTGCCTGCTACAGGAGAACAAGCTCAGCAGTGAAGGGAGAATGAGGGATAAAACCAGAGGAGATCCCCATACACAAACCTGATGCTCTCTGGGAACACCACAAGTACCTTCACCTCCTCCTCTGCCATCTCTGGAGACTCTTCCAGTGCTTGGACACTGATGGCTTTCAGTGCAGGTGTAACACATCCTGTCTGGAGCTCCTGTCTTCACGTAAAATAAAGCTGCAGTGTGGTGGTGGCTGGAAGCTTCACCTGGTGACATGAAACCCTTTTTATACCCCCAGCTTCACAGATTACCACATGCCAGACCACCACAAGTGGGGCAGGGAGATCCTGGAGCCTTTACTGCACCCATCCCTCCGTATATCCATCCATCCCTCCCTCCTGTTTTCCCCAGCCCATGTTTACCCAGACCATCTGCGAGGTGATGAACCGCAAGGCCACGTGCTGGGGGGGGACAGTGGGGCCAGACATCTGTTCCATGGAATGCCACGTGTGCTCCCTGTTTGGAGAAGGGAACGAGGCAAAACAATCCTTCATGAGATAACAGCTTGAAAAGTCCTGTGGAGTCAGATCCTTCTTTTCTGCTGGTCTGGCTGGGGCTGGAGGTCAGCTCTGCGTGGAAAATGGGGGCTCTGTTTGCCTTCCCAGTACAGGATGAGAAGGGAAGCAGCAGGAGAGAACTCCAGGCTTTATTTATGCTCGTTAAGTACTGAGGAGAAGCAGGGAAAAGAAACCCAGGGATGGGGCTGGTTCAGGTAGGCAGCACTCAAGGACTTTGGGGAGGGAGACTCAGAGGAGCCTTAGGAGGCAGCTTGGATTGGAGAAATGTGATGTTTTGGTTTTGGTTTTCTTTTTTTTTTTTTTTTTTTTTTTTGGGTTTTTTTTTTTNTTTTTTTTTTTTTTTTTTTTTTTTTTTGCATATGGATGTGGAGATTTTTTTACCAACTGTTTTGTGCTCAGCCATTTGCTTTGTGGTGTTTTTTACCTATGTGGAGTCAGTGTTTAAGGTAGACTTGGGGTACCAGTGAGGTAGAGGAGGGGAAGTGCTGTCCCTTGGTGCCAGTATGCAGCAGGACATGTTTGGGGACAGCAGGACCACTGCCTGGTGCAACGAGGATGCCAGGGACATGGCATCCCAAAGGACACTCCTCACCGGGACTGGTTGGAAGCACTGGTTGGATACATCCAGAGGTGCCTCCATTTGCATGGAGAACCAAGACATAACAGGAGGATTTGGGTCTGTCCCTCCATCCCTCCATCTTCCAAAGGAGCTGGTGTGTCAGCCCTGTCAAGGACTCACCACTGGGGATTTTCTCCCTCTTCCCTGATGGAGAAGGTGCTGGATTTAGGTGTGAGGTGAGGGCTCCTCACTCCTGTCAACACTGAGTTGAAATACCATGTTTTCTCAAACTGAGATGGAACATTTTCTTCTGCCGAGCTCTTGGCAGCTTTCCTGGGGGCAGCTGGTCAGAGGCATCAGTGTCAGCCCTGCCTTTACACCAGGGACTGACATCAGGGTCAAAACATCCCGTGGTTGGTGCAATCTGGGACATTCCTGCGATGCTCAGAGCCTGACGCAGCCTGGAGGGACGGGAGAGGCAGCACCATCGTGGCTTTTTCCTTGATGCCTAAACAAATCCCCATCTTCTCCCTTTCCCTCCTGGGGATTTCTGACCCGTGTCTAAATCAGCCTCGGGCTTGGACTGAGCCTCACCCAGCACTTGAGCTCCTGAGGGCTTAATAAACCTTGATAAATCTTGGTGGTACATGTGGAAGAACAGGAAATCTCCTCCTGGAGGAGTCAACAGAGGCACTGCTGGTACCCAGCAAAATCAAGGACCTTGTCTGAGGCAAATGAGGTTTTGGGGTGTGAGGAGCCCCACCTGGGTGAACTGCCCCTCAGATTTGTACCAGGGCTGGAGCAGCCTCATTGTCCTCACAGTCATCACCTGGGTGTCCCTGCCCATGGCAGGGGTTGGAACTGGATGAGCTTTAAGGTCCCTTCCAAACCAAACTGTTCCAGGATTCTGTGGTTTTTCGGGAGACATGTGGGACTGATCTCTCCTGTCCTGCTGGAAAATAATTTAAAAGTTTGTAAATAGTAATTTTAAGCTCAGTTTATTCCACCTCCTCACCTCTCCTTAAAGCTTTTTAAATAATTTATCTGGAAATTATTTTCAAGGTCACTAAGGCACAGTGCCTGTGAGTAATCCACCCTGGCTGCCTGGAAAACTTCGGGTGTCATTTATCATTTTATCTCTTTTTCTAAATTGCTGAACAGATTATAGAAGTGCATCCAGAGCCAAGGGCTCACTCAAAATCAATGAGTTTGTGCCAATTTACACCCACAGAGAAGGTGAGGGAGGTGATGATGATGAGGGAAAGTTTAGATTGGACATTGGGAAGAAATCCTTCCCTGTGAGGGTCGCGAGGCCCTGGCACAGGTTGCCCAGAGAAGCTGTGGCTGCCCCATCCCTGAAAGTGCCCCAGACCAGGCTGGACAGGGCTTGGAGCAGCCTGGGATAGTGGAAGGTGTCCCTGCCCCTGGCAGGGGGTAGAATGAGATGAGCTTTAAGGTTCCTTCCAACCCAAACCATTCTGGGATTCTGTGATCTCCTCTCATCTGAGAGACCTTCCTGTGCCTTTTAAGAGAATTCTCCAAAGGGCTCTGCTCCTTGTCAGCCTCAGGCAGTTTCAGAGGTGAGGGAGAAGATTCTAAAAAGACCTGCCCATGCCTTAAGGCCGTGGCTGAAATTATGATGTGCTGGAGAGACACTTGCCCAGAGAACAGGACTTGTTGGGCGATGGCTGTGCCGGGAGCTCAGGCACACTCCGTCCTGCCTCCGCCTGGGAATGGCACACGCTGTCCATGCCCCCAGCCGGCCTCCAGCCTGAAGGTGTTAAAGACATCAACTGGCCACCCTCCTCCTGGTGTTTTCCCATCTGCCTGCGTTTAGCAGCTCATATTTTTTGAGTGTGAAGAGGAATGGGGCATTGCTGGGGCACCCAGAGACCTGAATAACCCAGCACTGGGATGGAGCTGACTCTGGGGCTGTGCAGTGCTGGAATCTTCCGAGTCACGGGCTTGGAAGTGAAATTCAGTGGGGGGAAAATATGCAGCAAACCCTCCAGGCTTATGTCAGTGCAGCAGCAGGAGAAGCAGCGATTTCTTCCAAGAAACCTTCAGTCCAAAATACTTTCTGTGCTTTCGTTGCTCAAGTGCAGACTGGCATTCTCTGGGGAAAATGGTTTTCTTCCCAAAAAAACACAAAGGGAAGGGAGAGGGCTGGGTGGCAGCCAGGTTTGGGGGGTCGTTTGCAAAGGCACAAACATACCCTGTGCTTCGTTAAGGGTTGAGCATGTTCTTAAATCCAGGTGATGGGCATCTCCTGCTGTGCCCTCTCCCTGCAGGTGAAGGCTGGTGTGCCAATGAATCCTTCTGAAAACCTGGTGGGGTTCAGTCTGGGAATCCCAGACTGGTTTGGGTTGAAAATGGCCTTCAAGCTCATCTCATTCCACCCCCTGCCATGGGCAGGGACACCAGGTTGCTCCAATCCTTGAACACTTCCAGGGATAGGGAAAAGAGCAGGATTCAATGGCAATAATCAATACGTATTCCCTGCAAGGGCTTCCAAAAGCCATCAGCGCACTCCAGCCCTCCAAGGGTGTATTCCAGCCCTCTGGAGGGAAGCTGGAGCAGACACAAGGGCTTTGAAAACCCAGCTCTAGAAATGTGCTTCATCCGGACAAAGCAAAACTTAATTAGGGCCGGCTGGAAGAGCTTTTTTTCCTCTGCAAAACTCCTCTCGTGCAAAACAGATCTTTCATCAGAATGGGAAGATTATCAGGAATTTTAGAAACGAGGTGGATGCTGTCATCTAAAATGTGTTCTTCAAAAAAAAAAAAAAAAGCTCGTTTGGGGGCTTTGAAGCGATTGGATCATTTATTCATTCAGATGTCAAAGAAACATTTTTTTCCAGAGAACTGCTCTAGGAATGGAGCCTTTCCAGGCGTGGTGGGATGATGGATGGATGTTTTGTAGGAAAATCAGTTAAAATTTGGAGATAAATTTAAATTGGAGGCCTCAAGTGCTGGCACAGCAGTTGATCAATTCACCCTCGTGCTTTCAACTCAACAACCTCCAGTAACCTAATCAAGATATATTTTAAACATACATTGCTGGTTCTATGTAATTTAACAAATATATTCCTCCTGCTCCTTTGCCTTCCTCTCCACAGACGACGTTTTAACAGCTTGAGTGATGTTGCTTTTATGATGCACAAGTCATTTTACTAAACAGCAGGATAAAAGTTTGTTCAGGCAGGAATTTCATTAACTTTGGGGTCCTTGTTGCACTTAGCGGCATCGGGCTTGGCATGTGGGAATAATGGGTTCCAGGGCCTGGAATTTCCATTTTCTATCTAGTTTATTTAAAAATCATTGCATGGATTATAAAAGGCTGGAAAACAATGGAGGTACTGTTGTTTCTTGTTATTTGTTGCTGCATCCATATGTTTGGTGTTCCCTAGGAGACCTTTGGCGTGCCACAGAGGGAAATGCATCCTGTAAAACAATTCCTAAATCTTGCTTTGTCCTCATAAAAAGAAAACTCTGAGTGTTTGTGGATGGGATGAAACAGTAGGAAGTTTCTGATGGAATTGATGGTGTTGGTGAGTATTTTGGGTCTACAGAGCTCTGTGCAAAACAGGAGCGTTTGCAGAGGGGGAAACTGAGGCACAGCAGGGAAACCTTGCAGTGCCAAACTGACCCAGACATGGGATCGACCCTTTTTTCCATTCCCAAGCCAGTGTTTTCCACGTGCCTTCACCCAGATCCCTCCTGAGGGATCCCCATTACCGAGAGGTACCTGCACCTCTTTGGCCCCAGCTCTGCACACCCTGTGGGAAGAAGGTGAGGGAGACCAGTGGTCGTCTCTGTGCCTCCCAGCTGGCTCCCACCCATGGGATATTCCTTAAAAAAAGGACCCCCCTATATCAGATTTGCTCCCAGCCCACGTTTATGGGGAGGGAAGCACAGGACCTCACAAGGACTGCGTTGTCAGAGCCCTCTTGCTGGCTCTGCTCTGCTCCCCAAGGCTTTTTAGGGACCCCTGCTCCATGGTTGGTGTAAGTTGGACCAGGCTCCAAGAGAAACAGTCTCGTCCTATGGTGTCCAGCATTCCTGTGGTGGGGAATGCCTCGTACTGTAAATAAATGGCTAATAAAAGCACAGTGTTCTGACAGAATAAACAGCTCCACTGCTTAAATTAAAGAGGGATGTGAAATATGGAGATGCTGGGTGCATCCCAAAATATCCCCCTGGAGAAGAGCTCCCAGAGGGGGCCCTCGAAGCAGTGGGGCTGCATCCCCCTGCCGTGTTCCCCTACCTCAGCCCTCTGGGAAGGATGAATGCACTTGGCAGGGCAATTTCAGCTCAGCTTTTGATGGAAAAAAAATCCCTGTTCAGAGCACTGAAGTGCCAGGAACTGTGAAGGAAAGGGTGTGAAGAGGGAGGAGAGTGGGGTGGGGACCGATGTTTAAATGTGGACAGTGTGTACGAGTGGTGCTAATTGCCTGGCCAGCTTTTACTCAGTGTTCCAGGGATTTTTTCCAGCTGGCTATGTCCAGGATTATCCTTTCTGAGACACGGGCAGATTTACAGGGGGAATTACTCCCAATCCCCCTTGCCCAGCTCTGTGCAAACAGCTCCTTTTGAGGTGTCCTGCACCCAAAGCAGCCCCACATCTGTCTAGTGATGGCAAACCCACCCTTAGACCTATATTGAATCTCCTTCTAAATGCCTTTGCTCCTCATCCTCATCTTAGTCCATTGATGCATCTGATGATGCTCAGTCCATGTACAAACTGCACAGAACGGGTGAGCTCTGGAGATGATTAAACTGTTTATTGATTATTAAATTTTTGGCACATCCAGTGCCACAAAATCCTGCAAAAGCCTAAGATCTGGAAAAAATGCCAGGAGGAAGTGGAGGGATGGTGGTGCATTGTCAGCATCAAGGATGCTCCTGCATCAAGGGGTGTTCCCAGAGTTCCAGCGAGTTCACAGAATCACAGGATAGGTTGAGTTGGAAGGGACCTTAGAGCCCATCCCGTTCAACCTCCCTGCCATGGCAGGGACACCTTCCACTATCCCAGGTTGCTCCAAACCCCATCCAAACTGGCCTGGAACACTTCCAGGGGTGGGGCAGCCACAGCTTCTCTGGGCAACCTGTGCCAGGGCCTCTCCACCCTCACAGGGAAGCATTTCTTCCCAATATCCCACCTAACCCTGCCCTCTGGCAGTGGGAAGCCATTCCTCCTTGTCCTGGCACTCCATCCTGGTTCTGGCAGAGGGTCTGCCCAGCTCATGGTCCCTGTCTGTACCTTTTCCTTTTGCTCTCCTTCATATTTTCTTTCCTGAGAAAACATCACTTTACATAAAATCGTGGTCTCACCCAGGACCAACTGCCCATCCCATCCTTCCCAGGAGAAATTAATAAAGAATGAAACCTGATCATGCCAGAGATGAAGGTACATCCACAGCCTTTTCAGCTTCCAGGGGCAGATTTGCAATTGCCTGAGATATTGCAAAAGATACTGCAGAAAACAAGGGAAAATTCCCATTTCATTGCATCCCTGAAGAGCCAGGCAGGTCAGGAAGATTTTTATCTCCCACTGCATCCTTCATAATGGGCAAAGATCTGCTCTGGTTGATGGAAAACTCGCTTTTGAGCTAAACAAAATCTCTTCCAGAGTGACTTTTCCCTCCCTGAGATAGAAAATACTTATAAAAATGTATGAAGTTTGTTATGAATCTGAAACTTCTCTAATGAAAAACTTTTGCTCTCCTCCTACAGCCAGCGAGGAGCATCGCCCCAGGCAAGGGAGGACATGTCAGGAAAAGATCCCACCCTTCTGCACCCAGGAGCCCAGTGAAAATCCTGTTGGATCATGGTGAAAAACATGTTTTTTCCCGTGAGTTAGAGGTGTCTTTTCCTTTCTTTCTTGGTTTTCCTTTCTTTTGGGATTTTCCATGGAAATAAAAGGAAGAAAAAGGGAATGGATTTTGGGTTTTTACCTGGGTAATGCTGCCTGAAGCAATCTTTGGGAACCAAACTGTGAGCCCTGAGAGAGGGAAGGGGGAGCTGCCAGATCCTGGTGGCCACAACCCTTCCCCTGCCACTTGTTCCTGTGGAGATGGGCAGGTCTGATCCCCATCCCAACATCCCCCTGGAGGTGACAGACCCCCACCAGCAAGGGAACAGGGCAGGACCCTCTTGCTGGAACAGCAGGACCTCCCACTACACATAAAGAAGCAAAGATCCTGCAAAATTATGGTCCTCGAGGGGTGTGGGCTCTGAGACCTTGCCTTTGGGAGTGCGGCTCTGGAGACATCCTCTCCTCCCAGCTTAGAAAGCCACCAAGTGATGGGAAGCGACCGCTGCATCCCAGGGGCTCAGATAGCCTGGGGTGTGCCTGCCTGTGCCATGAAATATTTATTCTGTGTGGCATCCTTGATTGCTTTTCCAGCTCGGTTTTTTTCTCCCCCCTCCCCGTTGTTTTATATCCACCTCTCTTCCTTTTCAGACCCGCCTTATTCCGGGAATTATGGGAAAAGTGTGGCAGAAATCCGGAAGTGGTTTTTAACTTTGTTTTAAGAAGTGCTTCCCCTCGCTGTCCTGCTGACAAGGGCCTTTTTAGGATTCTACAAAAATTTACAGCAAATTGTGGGGTGCAGCATCTCACTGGCTACTTCCATACCCAGAGGGATCCAGGGTCTGGTCTAACAATTCCTACAGTCCCTGGAAGTCATTCTGGAATTTTCTGGCTTACACCATGCAGATTTGAGCTGATCCTTGGAAATCAAAGAGCAAACAAGCAACGCATCTCCTCTTCCAGTCTCACCAAAGTGTCTCCCCAGAAGGAGCTTCACAGAATCATTTAGGCTGGAAAAATCCTCCACGATGGACTTGGTTGGTCACCCGATCCTCCACGATTGGGTGACCAATGCCCACCTTGTCACCCAGCCCAATGCGCTCAGTGCCACGCCCAGGCATTCGTTGGACATCTCCAGGAATGGGGGCTCCACCACCTCCCTGGGCAGCCCTTTCCAATGCTTGACAATCCTTTCCACGAAGAAATTCTTCCTGATGTCCGTACTGAACCTTCTGTGGCAGAGCTTGAGGCCATTTCCTCTTGTCTTGTTGCTGGTTGTCTGGGACAAGAGGCCAACCCCACCTGGCTGCAATCCTCAGTCCCTTCTTGGCCAGGATCCTTGTGTGGGATGCAGATAGGATGGAGCAGCGATTCTTGCTTCCGTCCTGCTGCTTTGGAGTCCCCAGAGGGTCCCGTGCTGCATCCCGGCTGCCTCCCCGCTCCCTCGCCTGCATCCCGGCACAGCTGGATGGAGAGCCCAGCTGTTGGCAGGCAGGGCTGGCGGAACAAAGGGGCCATTGCGACGGGGACTTTGAGTAACGGAGAGCAAAGCCCGGCAGCTCCCCGCAAGCGTCGGGGCCGTGAAATCCGATTGGTGCCCCCGCGGCGGCAGCGCTGGGGAAGGCACCGGGCAGGGACGGCGCTGGGGCGGCGCGGAGGGACAGGTGGCCGCGGGCTGCGAGGAAGGAGCGTCACCAGGCGCCGCGGACACAAGATCCTCTTTGTTCGGATGTTGCCGAAGTGGAAGAGTGGCTGCGGGAGAGGTCTCGGCACAGCTGCCTGAACTCCTTCCCTCCCGCAGATCAAAGCCTGTCTTTCTAATTGCGGCTTTTATTGCCCTGCCCAACCACTCGCGCGGTGTCCCGGTGGCTTTGGCGGGGGACAGGTGCTTTTTAACACGCGTGCCATCACGGGAGATTAGCGGATTTAAAGGCGCGCCCCGGGAGGCACGGCGGTGCATCAGGCCCCCGTTAAAAGGAGGGATGCTGAGCCGGGCAGGGAGGTTTCTGCACGGGAGAGGTGTCCCCCCAGTCAGCCCAGCACAAACTGGGAGGCCAAAGGAGGAAGTCCCTGGGAGTCCTGTGCATCCCGCTCTGCTGAAAAGGGCATTGACTGGAGAGGGCCTTCTGCACAGGGATGCTCCATCCCTCACATGCTGGAGCAGGGATCACTCACCCCATCCCCCAAATGCTCCCTACTAGGAACCCCTCCCAATTCACACCCTCTGACATCCCTGTTGGACCAGGAACCCACCTGCTCCATCCCTCAAATGCTCTGGCTGGATCAGGGACACTCCATCCCCCAAACACCCCATGATTGATCTGGGATCCTTTCATTCCATCCCCAGAAATATCCCTTGATGGATGCTTGATCCCCCCAAACACCCTACAAGGCACGAAGGATCCTCACCCTCTCTCTATCCCCCCGAATCTGGGGGCTCTCAGGGATTTTCAAGCGAGGGAAGAGCGTGGTAGGGGAACAGCCAGAAGAGCTGTTACATTGCTCAAAGGTACCGAAGCTCTTTGCCATAGAGGATTAAAATATGTGGAGAGCAAGAACTGCCGGCCCAGGAGCCAGGGAGGGGACAGAAACTTGGCTGAGGATCCCAGAGAACAAAGCAAAAACAGGAAAATGCACAGACAAGCCTAGAAAGTCATAAAAACAAAGTTTAGGTTAAATACACAGTGGGTCCCTTATCCCCTTGGCAGGTTAAGGAAGGGCAACCTTTGCCTCCAGAGCCGCTGGCAGAAGCCATCGCTCCTTCTTCCTCCCAAGGAAGACAAGAGGAGGGGGATAGAGGTATCCAGAGAGGAGCTCAGCCACCTCCAAATCTCAGTTCTGGGGGGAGATTTGCTCCAGAGCAGCAGCAGCAGGACACAGAGCTCCATGGGCAAGGACAGCTGGGGGGACAACCCTCGGCACCTCACAACACTCTGGTCACTTTGAGGTCTCCTAACATCCTCCCAGCTCCTCAGCCTCCCTGATTTAGGATTTCCTTACCTTTAATTCATAGACTAATAGAATTATAGAATGTTTTGGGGTTGGAAGGGGCATTAAAGCTCATCTCATTCCAACCCCCTGCAGTGGGCAGGGACACCATCCACTATCCCAGGTTGCTCCAAGCCCTGTCCAACCTGGCCTAGGACACTTCCAGGGATGGGGCAGCCACAGCTTCTCTGGGAAACCTGTGCCAGATGTTTATACCACCCTGCTGTGGTATAAGGCTGTATAACCAAGACTGCGGGTTTGAGGTGAAAAATCAAGGCTGAGGATGGCAAAAAAACCCAAAAAAACAAAACAAAAAAAACCATCCCAATTATCCCAGATATTTATTGAACAGAGAACTTCATGTTTATTGGAGTTTAAACCAACACCCCTATGGAAATTAAATAGATTAAAGAAGTTTGTTTGGGGAAAAAGCAATGATAATTTCCCATCAGCTGCTCAGCATTTCCTTTTGTGGGCACAGCTCCTAAAAACGAGGCGTTTTCCCCTTTGATGTCTTGTAAGGAAATAACATGTTTGGATCCAGCTTTTGCTCAGATCAGCCCAGCTAATGCCAGTCAGGCTGTCAAGGGAATGGGAAGGGTGTGGAGAGGTTCAGCTTGACCCCTTTTAGCACCGTTTTCTTTAACTTTCACATTAAATTTCACTGTCCTATTGTTCCATATCACCCCGCTGCATCTTAATTTCCCCATCATGAGTCTTTTGTTCCCCTACAAAGCTTTTGAAGCAGATGAGAAAGGGAAACCACTTGCAATCATCTTTCCAGAGGGTACCTCCAGATCACAGGCAGCAGCACATGGAAAAGACTGGGAGAATAAAGCCCTGTCACGAAATCTTGGCTAATTTCTCTTGGAAGTGCCTTGGTATTGCTTTGAAAGCTACTTGGGACTGTCCAGGATGGCAGAACTGGGATCCATTTCCCTGCCTGCTTGAAAATTCATGAGAGGCACAAAGGAGTTGCTGAGATTTTCCTGCCATCATCACCAGGAGCTGAATAAAAATCACATTAAATTTACTTTACACTTCTGCAGTGTCTGGCGGCCACATCTTTAAGTGCTTTTCAAGCCTGTGGGCCAAAGAAAAATCAGGATGCTGTCAAGTCAAGGAGCCTTTCCGTTAATTTAACATGGTTAGCTTTGCCAGTGGGATGGATTTTCCAACGTGCTCAGCTGTTTTATGAGTTTGGCCTCTTCTTTTGGTATCTGAATTGAAGAGAAACTCCTCAGTGAAATAAATGACCCTGTGATTTTCTGGGACGCTGGCTCAGGCAGTCTCCATCAGTGTCCAGAGGTCCTGGGTGATGCCACCATACAGAGGCCAAGCTCCAGAAAACCCCAGGAACATCCTCCAAACCTCCCAGATTTATAATAACCCCAAAACCACTACAGATTTGCTCTATTTTATTTTGGTGACTCAAAAAGAAGTATATTCTCTTCCGGCACGTTTCCTCCCTGAAAATGTTACCACAGCCTCAAACAGCTTTGGAAAAGGGGGTAAGAAAGAGGGAGGATACAGAACAGGCTTGCAAAAGGGTAGGTTCTGGCTGTTCCAATGCCAAGGAATTCCTTCCAAAGAGGTGCTGGTGGATTTTGGGAGGCTCAGCTCAGCACACTGGAAAGTAACAGTTTCTCTGTCGTTCCAAAAACATAATGAAAAGCAAAGAGAAATGCATTAAAAAAAAAAAAAAAAAAGCCCAACTGCCCCCAAATGGAAAGAGTCTCTCCGGTGGAAGGGACAGTGGAATGTTTCTATGTCCAGTTTCCTGGCATTTTTAGGCAGTTTCTCTTGCAGCTAGTGCCCTCTTGAGGAAACCTCTCTCCTGTTCCATTTTTTCCGAGTTTTTCCCCCCCCAAAAACTGAAATTATTTCCAGGAGAGAAAAAGCACAGACAGGGGCTGTGATTCTGCCCAGGAAGCTGGGTAGTGGGAAAAGGCTTGTTCCTTCCCTCTCGGACCCAGCAGGAAGGAGGATGGCATCGGGATGTGGGATAGCAGCGCCGGGACACCCCACCCCGGGACGAACCCTTCCCAAACCAACGTGTTCCTGCTGGAAATCCAGGATGCTCTGACCCCAGCCCCGAGGGAAAGTCTCCCACCGGCATCATCACAAGCCGCCGCCCGCTTTGCTCCCCTCCTCGCCTCCCGAAGACGCGAGATAATTGGGAATGGGAGCAAAAGGTGAGGACAGTGCTCCTCTCAGATGTCCGAATGTCAAAGCGAAGCTGGCACAGAGCTGGCGGCAACAAAGGGGCGTCGGGATCGATGCGGCTGGCGGGGACGGGAGCGGGATGAGAGGTCGTTGGCCGGGAAAAGTGATGCCGGAGCCGGCGGAGCAGCAGTGCCACCGCCTGGAGCCCTCCTCCAAGATGCTCTGCCTTGGGCGAATCCCAAAGCCAACACAAACACACATTGGTTTTACTCATCCATAGCCAAGACCTCTTCCAGAGCACGGGGACTCTGTGGCAAAGGGGTCAGGATTTACACTGCTCTTCCTTCACGTTGTAGCATCGAGAGGTTGAGCATCCCTATTCCTCTTTATTTCACCCCAAAATTGTGGGGAACGCCTCTGGATGGTGGTGCAGCTTCTGAGCATGGCTTGGGAAAACTCTCTGTATGAAGAATAAATGGTTTTGGGGATGCTGTTTGGGGCAGCGCTGGCGATGGAAGATGGTGGGAAGCGCTGGAGTTCGGCCTTGTTCAAGGAATATCTTGCCACTTCCCATCTTTTCCTGTGCCTCAAAACGGGCTGCAGACACGTCCACCCCCCCCTCCAAGCCATAAATATGGCTCCTGAGCCTTATTCTGGGGGAAAGTGGGCAAGACTGGGGGTCCTGGTGCGGGGTGGGACCTCAGTGGGGACGGGGACTGGAGCAACGGAAAGGCCAGGGTGGTGGGGTGGTTCCACCTCTAAAATACCCCATGTGCTGTTAAATGCCATTTTAGCATATTGTGGACTCTTTTATAGGATATAAGCACAGATACAGATCCTTTTCTGTACGTATATTGAATATTTATGGTGTATACATTGGAGCTGTGTCAGGGGAGGGTTAAGCTGGGTAGTGGGAAAAGGCTGAGCACTGAACAGGCTCCCCAGGGAATGTTCACATTCCCAAGGCTGCCAGAGGTCCGCCAGCATTTGGACAACGCTTTCAGGCACAGAGTGGGATTGTTGGGGTGTCCTGTGCAAGGCAAAGAGTTGGACTGGATCCTTGTGGGATATCCAGGTCAGGATATTCCATGATTCCATGATCTCTCTCTCTCCATCACTATTTGCTCTGCAGAGGAAGGGATTTATAGGGAACGAAGATAAAGAAACGCAAGTGTAAAACTACTTTAAAAACACACCAGGAACATGCACAGAGCTGGAAAAGCACTTCCTATCCCTTCAGTACATCCCTCACCTATAAGCAATGTGCAGTAAGAGACGGAGGGTGCCTATCTCATACATCCTACAATACGCGACGTATACAGACAGAAAACTGAACGTGGATCGCTTTATTGCACGCCAAACACGCGTGGTTCTTTTTATGACACATAAAATCTGCTTATTATGCAGAAAAAACGGGATTTAAAAGGGTTTAATCGCCGGGTCCCGCCGCTTCTCCCGCCACCCTCAGCCCTTCACGGCGCCACGGCCACGCCCCCTGGTGCTGGCCACGCCCCCGTGCGGGCGCGCCCCCCGCGGTCCTCCAGGAGCACAGAGAGGAGGGCAGAAGGTGCTGGAGGGGCACTGGCGACGGAAGTGACGTCAGAGAGCGGGCGACTGATGAGGGCGGGCGGCGCCGTGAGGGGAAGATGCCGGTGGCGGTGATGGCCGAGAGCTCCGTGAGCTTCAGGCGGCTCCTGGAGCAGTGCGAGACGCAGGAACTGGAGGTGCCGCGGGGCTGGGGCACCTGTGTGTGTGTGTGTGAGGTGGGGAGGGTCCGTGGGCGTGTGTGTGACGGGGGGGGGGTCAATTTTTTAAACTGGCCCTTGGGGTCGGCAGAGGGGCC
>VZRZ01006040.1:12820-26255 GCA_013398175.1 Climacteris rufus
CATCCCAGTACTGCCCAGCACAGCCCAGCACATCCCAGTACATCCCAGTACCGCCTAGCACATCCCAGCACAGCCCAGTACATCCCAGCACAGCCCAGCACATCCCAGCACATCCCAGCACCTCCCAGCACCTCCCAGCAGATCCCAGTACCTCCCAGCACATCCCAGCACATCCCAGTACCTCCTAGCACATCCCAGTACAGCCTCACACCCTGCGCAGGGAGGGCCGGGCGTCACGGAAAGAACGAGGCTCGGGCGCACGCACAGGACGGTTTTTATTGGGGTCTGGGCGTAGGAGAGCAGTTGTACTGACCAACACACAGAAGCAGCTTAGCTGTGCCAAAAGAATCCCTTAAAAAAATTCTGGCAGCGAGAACCGAGCGTGGCAGCCACGCCGGGGCCGCCGGGACAGTCCAGGGGAGCCCAGGGGCACGGGGCCCTCCTCCCCACAATAAATATGGAAAGAGCCAAGTACAGAAAACAAGGAATGATCTCATCGATACAATATCTAAAGGTATTTACAGATCCTGGCTTTGCTCACCATTAATTACACATTTTGGACAGCTTCTCTTTCCATCATTTCCTTCATCACGAGTAGCTGTTCCTGTGAATCTGCTCCTTTTTGTTTGAAAGGACCTCGTGAGGCACTGGAAGTGCTCACAAATCCCCTCTCCGAGGACGCTCCTGCTTTATTCTGTTTTTCATACTCTTTTTGTGCCATCTCCCCCACTCCCTGCTCTCTCCCTTTCCCTGAGGAGATGCCTGCTACCAACAGGAAAATCCCTTCCCAGCCAGCCCATCTCCTTTTCCTTGGAAACAAATACACGGTGTCCCACAAACCCAGCCCAGCCCTGGCCCTGGCCAGAGCCACCTCCCTGCACCTGGCCCAGGGTCTCTGCAAAGCCCTGTCTGGCACAGCCCAGCCCGGTGGCACTGGGCTTGGCACCGTCCCCACGGTGGCACCGTTCCTTGGTGACACCAAGAGCCACTGGAATGGCCTCAGTGCCAGCCCCTCCCTCCCGAGAGAGAGCTCGGGCTACAGCTCACCCCAAAGCCCAGGGGGATCAGAGGGGGGCACAGGAGGGAAGGCAGGGACCCCTCCCTGCTCCAGCAGCCCCTCAGCAAGGACAGAGCCTCAGCAGCAGCAAAGTGCCACGTTTCACCCAGGAAATGCCACGTTTCACCCAGGAAATGCCACGGGCAGCAGCACAGAGCTGCAGCCCCAGCAGGGAGCAAACTCAGAGCACTGCAGTACCCTGAGTGCTGCTCACGCTGCACAGCCAGGCTCACCACGGGGATTATCTTTAGGAGCTGGGGGCCTGATGAATTCAGGGCTATTTCTGTGCCTGCCTGGGAAGGAGGCGCGGGGTTGGCTCTGCAGATGTGCCCAGACGTGCCCAGCAGCGGCTGGGATGGCACTGCAGGGAGGGGGGTCCTGCCCGGGGCACCCCCGAGGGACAGCCCTGGGGTCCCTCCTGGCTGTGACACCCAGCAGGGCCCAGCCCTGGCTCCAGCACAGCCCCAGCCCTGCTGGGACCCCGGCTGGAGGATCAGGGATCCCCCAGCTCCAGCAAGGGCGGTGCTGGTGGGGCTGCAGCTCGGGCTCCTCTGCCCAGCCCTGCCCTGGCAATGCCTCAGCTCTGCCAGTCCCTGCTGGCCCAGGGCTCAGAGCCCCAGCTGACCCCCTGCCCCAGCTCAGCTCATTCCTTCTCACCAACCCAGCACAGAGTCCTGTGAACCGGCTCTGGGAACGCTGAGGGATGAAGGGGAAATTCAGAAATATCACATGGAGGGATCTGCAGGAGCTTTCCAGGAGTTTCTGTGTGCAGGAGCCACCTGAGATGGTTCCAGCAGAGCCTGGAGCCTGTGCTGGGAGAGAAGAGCTGCCTCACCTCACCATGAAAAACAGAATAAAGCTGGCTGGTCCTGCTGGAAAGGAGCTGCCACTGCCATACACATTCGGAGCAGAAATTCTGTGGAATGTCAGAAGTTGGAGAAACATGTATTTAATAAATAATAGAAAATGCTTTTTCTGTTAAAATAGAATTCTCGGGTTTATACCTACAGAGCATAGCAACCTTTACATAAACAAAATAAAGCTGAGTCTGTGATGATTAGTTTAACACAAAATAAAAATACAATTTAACAATAGTATTAAAACAGCCAATGTTCCATCCACACAATATGTACACCATGGAATAGAAATCAACAGGAAACAAAAGTAGATTATCTTGAAACTCCTCAGACATTTGGATATACATATTTTCTCTGTATATTTTGTATATTTTAGATATTTTCCTTTTTTTTTACAATATTAAAATTAATACTATGCTTTGTCAAAATACGCTTTTCAGGTTTTTTTTTTTCCTTTAATTTGTAGAACTGACTCATTCCTTACATTAATCAACACAACTAGAATTATTTATTGTCTACTGTACACTTCAAGCAGTCCTTCCTCCAGGGCTATTTTGGGTGCAGAGCCCCGGAGGTGGAGGAGCCACGTGCTGGGAGGTGAGAGCGCCGTGCCAAGGGCTGCAGGACACGGCCAGGGAATCAGGAAGCTGCTCCCAAAAGTGATGAGCTGCCAGCAAAGAGCAGCTCAGAGCTGCAGGGCTCTCCCTCCCCTGAGCTGAGCACTGTAAACCCAAGGAAAGGCAGTGCCACCAGTGCTGGGGCTGGGGGACATCACCCCAAGAGCTGCTCTGGCCACCAGCAGAGCCCCCCTGGACAGGAGCACGAGCACAGGGAGCCTTCTGCAGCACAAAGCAGCATTTCCATCACCCAACCCCTCGTTTATCTCACACCCAAAGCCGACCTCACAATCCAATTCCCATTTTTTCCCCCCTCGACAGAAGTGGGAGAAGAAAAACTCCTGCTGGGTTTGTGAAGGGAGGTGCTGAAGCACAGAATCATGGAACACCCTGAGCTGGAAGGGACCCACAGGCATCACTGAAGCCCAAATCCTGGCCCTGCTCAGCACAGCCCCAAGAAATGAAGGAAAGCCCAAGGGTGCCCAAGCTGAGCTGTGTCCCCAGAGCTGCCCTCCCTACCTGCCAGGCTTCCCTTCCCAGACACTGCAGCTATTCTTAGCCTGCTCCAAGTTCTTCTGAAGCCTGCTGGGGGTGGGGGAACATTCCAGGAATGTCAATCCCAGCTGGATCGCCTCCAGCACCACAGCAGCTCCTCTCACAGCAGCACTTTGGGAAGGACCCCTGAGCTCCCCTGGGCCAGGGACAAGAACAAGACAAAAAACTCCAACACAAAGAAGAGGGAGAAGTTTTACATGTGGAGAAGTGGATGGCCAACACTTGGAGAAAGGATTGGAAAAAAAAACCCAGTAAATGTTCCTTTAACAGTTTTATGAATTTGCAAAATAATTAGTAAATACATTTGAATAATAAAAATGGAGATCCCTGCAGCGAGGGACAGCTGGTCTGAGCCAACATCCAGGGAGCACCTGGCTCAGACAGGAGCCACCAGCCAAGCTCCTGCCCAGCTCCCAGGGGGTCCTCACTGCCTGCAGCAGGATGAAGTGTGGCTTTCCTTCTCCTGCACTTCCATTTCAACTCTAGAAAGTTTGATTTTGGCCAGAATTCACTGTACCCCTATTCCTGAAGTGAGACATTAATTTACAGCAACTCCCATCTATCAGAAATACCAGACTACTACAGGGCAGAGGGAATGGCAAAGGGAAAACCACAAGGAACAGGGGTGCAGCTCCTCAAAATGCCGAGACCCCCAGCCCAGCTCTCTCCCATCACTTCATTCCCACTGCCTGGCCAGGATCTGCTCTCTCTGCATTTGCAGCAACGTGGAATCCTCAGGAAACCATCCCTGCAGCCCTGCAGGCATGTGGAGGTGTCAGGGGGTGTTTAACGTGGCCCTGTCCAGATGTAATTCTCTTTTGGAATATCAGAAACAACACCCACACACACACAAACCTGCTGTATGGCTGATGCTTTTCTAAAGGACTTTCAGGTAATTTGTTTAAATTTGCTTAATCACTCAGTTCTGTGGATGTCTGAATTTCTTTCACGTTTACTTCCCTGAACATTAAAACAACAAATGCCCTATAAATATGATCAAAATCATCAAGGACAAGGCTGTGCCTGACACTCTGTGTCCAACAAGGGTTTCTAAACACACAACCAAAGACCCTCCTGCAAGGGAACACCACCAGGAATGTTTGTCCAAGGGAAAAGCTTCAGAGACTCTGGTTCCTGCAGCAGCAAGGAGCAGTGTGGGGCAGCACCCAGCATCTGGGTTTGAAGGGAGCAGTTCCAGCTCTCCCTCCACAGCAGCACATCCAGTCACTTCCACACAGAGCCCCATTTCTTACTGGGATCCCAGCCTGGTTTGGGAGTTCGTCACTGGGATAACCTCTCCTTGTCCCCTAACTGCATGGTTAGACACAAGTCACAAAAATAAAGCTATTTTCAACTGTCAATCAATCAGTGGCCAAAGAAATCCAGATCTTTTCCTGCCCTGCTCCCCTCGGAGGCTGCTGAGCAGGGCTGACCTGGATGGGGCAGCAAGGACCACAAAAACGAGAATATTCAGGGGCCATCCCAACTCCACCACACTCCAAATACAAGTGTTTCCCTAAGTCAATGCTCAGCCTTCATTTCACATAAAATCTCTGGGTCTGAGGCACGATTTCCCAGCTGCTCACTGGCACTGCAATCTGCTGGCCTGAGGCTGCTGACAAGGAGGGAGAGTGGAATCCCAGGGGTATTTTCCAGAGTGCATCTTCCCTTTGGTGCAGCCCCAGATGGGCAGGCAGGGTTTGCACAAGCCCTGCAGCAAAGCCAGCCCCAGGGGTAGAAGCAAACACAGCCACTTTTACCACTTTTCTCCAAGGAACTCGGGGGTTTTCTGACAGCAACACACGCTCGACAAACCGGGCACAACCTCTGCTGCCATCCACACAGGCACAGCTCCCACTGCCTGCAGGACTGGGAGAGCTCTACCTGTGTAGCTGGGAAGAAAAATCTCCTCTAAGGTGTTCACTGAATTGGAAACAAAGCTGAGGTCCAGCCCTGAGCTCTCCCTCACACACCACCAGCCCGCCTGGTGAGCCTGCAGCTGTGGGACAGCTCGGGGTGGGATCTTTCCTTCAGCAGGAGCTGGCACCCAACAGCCCTGGTGCCCCAAGCAGAGCCAACCCAAACCTGGCACGTGAGCAATGGTTCTGTTGTCTCACACTGGCTTCCCTGTGGACAGTGTGAGCTGTTCAGGACAGAAACCAGAGATCCTTTGTGTGATCTGTGCACGAAGCTCCCCAGGGCACCGGGGTTTCTCTGCTCTGGGAAGAGCCCTGTGTGCAGCAGGGGAGCACCCCCAGCCCCAGCACTGAGGAGGGATCCCCAACACGTACCCACACACTGCAACCCAGCACACGCTCTACAGTGCGCTGGGTTCGAATAACTTCTTTTTTCATTTTTAAAAAGTGCAGTTGACCTGAAATGGAAAAGAACTGTCTTTATGTTCACTGTAAACTTGTCAAAAGGAATCTGCTCTTTAAAAACTGTGCTAAAATAGTCAATTTATACAACAGAGCACTAGATGAAGCTACCATAAATTCCTCTTCACCAATTATTACTCTATTGTGTCAGTTATAGTACTGCATATACGTAGAAGAAGCAAAACGGTGGTAGCTACTATTAGTGAGTACAACAAACCCAGGGGATACTCGAGTTCAAGGCTCCCATGAAGTAGCAATAACATTTAAACCACAGGACAGTTAGAATTCAGTACTTTGAAGTGCATCAGTCCCACTGTGGATCAGCAGCAGGATGGAGAAAGGGCAGCAGTCAGCAGTGACGGTCGGGAAGGCCGCGGGGCCGGCCGGGGCAGCTCCGGCCCCGCCACGGGAGCGTCACGGGCCAGCAGCAGCCACAGCAGCCGCAGCAGCCACAGCAGCCCGGCCCCGGCCCGGGCACGGCGGGGACAGGAGCCTCTTCCTTCCAGCAGGAGTTCCAGAGGGCCGGGCCCGCCGTGGGGGTGCGGGACAAGGAGCGGCCTCTCCCCGGGGGCTCGGGGCAGGGCCCGGCCCGCACGGCCCCGGCCGCCAACACGGAGCTCTCCCCTCCGGCACAAAGTCACCCAGGCACGGGCTGGGGTGCTGTGAACCCCAGCGGCTCTCGGGGACCAGGTGGGCACCTACAGCCCGTTGCTGTTCCTGTGGCTCAGCGGGGGCTTGGACAGCTCCACGACCGTGGAGCGGGACTTGTTGAGGAACTTGGGCGCCCGGCGCAGCAGCCTCTGCGCCTCGGTGAAAGCCTCCGTCAGCTCTTTCTTCCACTGAACGAACTCGGGGTCGCTCTGCAAGACACACACAAGTTTGGCACTTCGGGGGAAGCTGCCGGCGGCGTCTTCTCCTCTCTCGGCACCTCAGGGGAGTCGCTGGGTTCTCCCTCGGAGCGAGCGGCTCTGGGCGCTGCCCGGCGCAGCCCTCGGCGTCTCCGTGCCCCAGCTCGGGCTGGACATGAACCTGGGAGGAGCTGGGCACTGCCCCTTCCACACACCAGCACTGCACAGCTTTGGGAGTTTTCTGTTTAATAAACTGAATCCCCTTGGGGCCATTGAAATCCGTGACAGGAACTGGCACAGCTGCAGCTTCCCTGCTTGCACAACTCGAGTGTGATAAACACTCCAGCTCTGCTTCACCAAGTGCCTCAGCTAAGAGGCAACAGGAAGACCTGAAGAACTTGTCAATTGTTGATCATATGCAAAACAATCTGATGGAGTTATCAAAAAACACATCTTACCTCACACTGTAGGACAAACTGTTTTCCTCCTTTAATTCTCAGTAAGATGCATTTCTTATCTTTAATTTGTGTTTCTTCAACAGATACTATTTGTTCCATCGTCAGCAGGTTTTGCTGCAGCAGTGGCAAAAGAGCAGAGAATTAATTAAGAAAAAACAACCCTGTTGCCCATCAAATAAAGCCGCTATCTCGTTTTGCTGGACTACCCACACGAATTAAGTTATGAACAGTAAGAGTCATTACACAAACATTTATTTCTGAAGGCTGGGTCATGAACTAAAGATAGATAATAAGGTAAGAGAGGGATTTACAAGGGACTTGGTTGCTTCAATAGTGACAATGAAATATCAGCTCTAAAAGCCAGTAATTACAGCATGAAATAAGAATCTACAAATAGGTGTGTCTGCAAACACAATATTCACTGTTTTCCCTCAAGAGTTGCATATAATTTTATACATTTTTCAAGCGTTACTGCTATTACCAAAAAAATAGGCCAATCTTACTGTTTCAGAGAGCTGAAAGGGAATATTTCAGCACTAAATACTTACAAAGAGAACATACACAGCAGTGTGCAGGAAAACTCTCCCTATGGACCGCAGAGGACACAATGTCTTAAATGCAAACCCTTCCTTAACTAAATATCCAAATTATCTGCCCTGCACGTGAGCACAGCTGGGCTACACTACAGCCACTATAGCATTTTCTTGGAAACAAAATGCTATAGCATTGGTCACCTTACCAGTTTGTGTTTTTTTGTATAAATAGTCCAGAAGTCCTAAATGAAAAACAACACCATCAACTACCAAAATCCTTGAAAAACACAACAAAACAGAGTAAACAGGATTCTCAAGTTGAACTGGTGCCTGCCCTGGGCAGAGCAGAGCAGAGCCGCTGACTGCAGCCCGGCTCCAGGGGAGGGGCTCGGGCCCAGCAGGCTCTGACTGGGAGGAAATTCCTTCCCCAGGGGCCCAGGGGCTGTGCAGGGGGGTCTGCCCTGCCCTCCTGCCCTCCTGCCCTGCCCTCCTGCCCTGCCCTGCTCTGCTCCCAGGCCCCACTCACCCGGGACTCGCCCTCTCCCCGCCACTCCAGCCGGTTGGGGAACAGGTAGAAGTAGCGGCGCTGCCACTGCGTCAGGAAGGGGTTGCCCAGCTTCAGCATGTAGCCATGCATGATGCAGTCCTTGCCCAGGGCGTAATCTAAAGCAAGAGGAGGTGTCAGCAAACCACAGCAGTGCAGCCCCGAGCGTTCTGTGCACGCTCACAGCCCCGGGCAGCAGGGAGCCAGGCCCACATCTGTGCACACACAGCCCCATCCTGCCCTCCCTGCAGGCTGCAGGGGCTGCAGTGCGGTCAGCAAGGACAGGACTTGGCTCTAGGAGGAGGATTTCACTGAAGTTGGTTATGGAAAGAACTGGATGTTGCTCTCCCAAGTCCAGGGGTTTGATGCAACAGCCCTGAGCAAGCTGCAGTTTGCTGTGCAAAACCTCCTGGGGCCAGGAAATCAAACCCCAGCCTGGGAGGGTGGGCAGGCCCTGGCACAGGGTGCCCAGAGAAGCTGGGGCTGCCCCTGGATCCCTGGCAGTGCCCAAGGCCAGGCTGGATGGGGCTGGGAGCAGCCTGGGACAGGGGGAGGTGACCCTGCCCAGGGCAGGGGTGGCACTGGATCTGGCACTGGTGGCACTGGGCTTTCAGGTCCCTTCCAACCCAACCCATTCCATGAGTCTGTGATTCTCTTTCCAAAGCCTGATGCCACCATTCAGCGTTTCAAAACATTAAGAAACATCTTAAGCAACACAACAGGGATGAAACAAATCCTAATGATTCCAGGAAGGACAGGAACAGGAGCCTGTGCAACTGCAGAGCCAGGAATTACTACCTAGCAGCAAAAGAGGAGAGAAGTGTAAGGACAGATTACCTTCCTCGTGGCCAAGCTGCTTATTTTTAGCCCTTTTTCTGGCCTCAATTTTATCTGTGTCTGCATTTACTGCATCATAAACAGTTTCTGCTACTTCTTGCTGCCAACGCTCCGATATTACCAGAGGGAAGTTCTTATATAACTCCTGGTCACTATCAAGCAACTTGCAAGAGAAAAACAACAAAAAACCCAACATTTTAGTAACTTTCACTATTCTTATCCCCAACAGTTCATAGTCACCCATGCAACAGTGTTATTGGACAAGATGGATTGAACTCAAACCTTCACAAAACAGACAGATGCAAGCCAGAGAAGCACAGACACTAATTTAAGCAAAGATATTAATTTATGTGCAGAGAACAGGCCACCTGCTCGAAACTTATTTGGTTTGATAGCTCTAAAATCCTCACTCAACATTGTCCCACAGTACTCTCTAGACTCCACATTTAAATAATTACTGACATGTAAGCAGCAGTACTCTTAAGTTTCTTGCACAAAAACTTCCTCAGCACAAAAATGCCATGAATAAATGAAAAGATACCTTTTCCACAGCAATGCCTTCCATGCTTCCACAGCTTGGCTTTACATTCTTAATAACTAACCTTCAGAATTCAGCAGCATGTGCTGCAGACCTCCATTTTCCTGGCATAAGGACTCCCTACTCCACTAACCCTTTGAGTACTTAAATTGAATTGCACTGAAGGAAATGAGGAAAAAATTCCCCACCAGAAGGGTGGCCCAGCACTGAGCAGGGCAGTGGTGCAGTGCCCATCCCTGGAGGGGTTTACAGCACCGTGGATGCAGCAGCAGCAGCTGCAGGAGCAGCCTAGCAAAGCCTGGCTTAATTCTCCCACTGCAGCCAGGCCAGACACTCCTGGAACTGATCCTCTCCTCCTTTTCAGAGCCCCATGGCCACAGCCCAGCAGGAAAAGCACAGCCAGGAGATCTCTCTGGAGCTGCAGGGACTCCCTGTGGCAGCCCAGGGAGGGGGCAAAGGCACAGGCATCCCCTGCTGGCCCCTCCTCTGACCCCCAGGGTACATTCATCCCATGGGCAGCCTGGGCTCTGAGATCCTGAGATCAAACTGGAGATGCCACAGCCCTGACCTGCTGAGGCTTCACCTTCAGGAAAAGGATTTCTCACCAAGTCATGGTAGTGAGGATATCTGACCCACTCAAGAAATAAAAAGACCACTTGGTTTCTCCTTGCAAAATGTTGCTTTGCATTCTGGCATCCCAGAGCTGCAGGAGACTGGAAGCTTGCCTGACTAACACTGATGCTGAAGATGTGGAATTTGCTGGGAAAAAGAACACCCTGGGCTCTCTGCACCTTTCTGTGCCAACTCTGTCACCACAGCAGGTGACACTGACAGAGGAGCTCCTTTTCAGCCTCACTGAGCACTTAATGGGGCTTTTTGCTTATGAGGTTTAGAACAATTACTTTCCCTCCTGACTCACTTCTGCAATAAGAGAATAAGGTCTGATGTACTGCAGAAATGTGTGATGGAAACAATGAAGGGCACTGGCCCAAGCCCTGCTGTTCCCAAGTCCCAGGGAAGCTCCAGAGACTGGAGGAATTCACAGGGGGTCACCTCCACCCAAAGGGGCCAGCAGCTTTAACTTCTCTTTTTATTTATTTATTTAAATCATTTTCATTAGATTTTGGATAATATCAGAAGATGAAAATTTCTTTTATCACTGTTCTAACCTATGACATTGCTACCATCATTTTTAAGAGTTTTCCCCAGCACTCTCTGACCACTCAACTATTAAAATGAGGCTTAGCTCCATTTCTCCAAGCTATCAGAATAAATCACAATTGAAACACACAAACCATTAGGTATTCTTGAAAATCTGGGGCTTTCCCAATTGTTTGTTGGCCATTTGGCATGTTTTATCACATGGGAGTTTTGATAAGAAGGTACATTTCAGTTCATCTAAAAACAACAGACCAGACAACTCAGGTACCACATGGACCGAGTTTCCCAACCTGAAGGAATTCCTTGCACAGCCAGAGCCCTGAAGCAAAGGAATGTTATGCACACATGGAAAGCCAAGCACAGCAGTCCCAGGGCCACCCTCCAGCCCTGAGAGAGAGGTACCTTGATGCCTTTTGTGTCCTCTTCATCAAAGGAGCCAATATCAAAAGCATCTGCTGCATTGACTTCTCCCCGGGGAGGAATCAGGGGGGGAGGGTACTACAAGTTAAAAGCAGCAGCATTAAAGACAAATTACTGGGTATTATTTAACTCCATTCTGGAGCTATGTACAACCCTTTTATTTTCTGCACAGATTCCACCTGACCCTGCCAGAGTGTGCCCCTCGAAATCAAATTCAGTGCAGAGTTGTTGCCACTCCTTTAATAAAAGCTCCTCCAAAAACCTGGGGGCAAAGCTCTCCAGTTTAGAGACAGCAAAGCAGAGGAAACCATGCAGCCATTTGACCCTGGAAATGCAATAGTTCACTCCTATCCATCAGGAAGATCTGTGGTAATGAATTTTCAGCAGCTTTCATCAACCCCCTCCATGGATCTGTGTGAGTGAGCACATGAGCTAGGGCCTGTGACCCTCCACTTTTCTGTTCAGTGCCTGTTTGGGTTTATTTTCCTTTCACTGCTTTACCAAGGAAGCTCAAATTACTGTCTTCATCCCTTACCTTCTGTAAATAGACCTGCTGCCAATCAATGCCTTTGAAGAAAGGATGTTCCTTCACCTCTTGTGCGCTGCAAAACAGAAGTGACTGAAGTGAACAAAAGAAGGGGCCCTTCCAATGTGTTCAAGAAACACAAAGCCTTCAAAGGTCACGCTTTTATCACTTGAGAATGTCAGGGAAATGCTCTTTTTTGCAAGAAAAACATAAGCACTCCTAAGTAAACAACAGGAGAGAAGATTTTTGTGTGGAAACACTTGGAATATGGAGCACTTGGAGTGCTGTGGGGCTGGCAGGTTGAGAATTCTTGAAGGCAGTCCATCATTTCCAACAGCAAACAATATTCCTGTGTTGTCAGATCCCAAAAAATGTTCTGTGTCATATCCCAAACTCTGCTCTGTGTCAGACCCCAACCCTGCTCTGTGTCAGACCCCAAACTCTGCTCTGTGTCAGACCCCAAAAAATGTTCTGTGTCAGATCCCAAACACTGCTCTGTGTGAGATCCCAAACTCTGCTCTGTGTGAGACCCCAACCCTGCTCTGTGTCAGATCCCAACCCTGCTCTGTGTCAGACCCCAAACTCTGCTCTGTGTCAGATCCCAAACCCTGCTCTGTGTCAGATCCCAAACTCTGCTCTGTGTCAGACCCCAAAGACTGCTCTGTGTCAGACCCCAAACACTGCTCTGTGTGAGATCCCAACCCTGCTCTGTGTCAGACCCCAAACCCTGCTCTGTGTCAGATCCCAACTCTGCTCTGTGTCAGACCCCAAACTCTGCTCTGTGTCAGACCCCAAACTCTGCTCTGTGTCAGACCCCAAACACTGCTCTGTGTGAGATCCCAAACTCTGCTCTGTGTGAGATCCCAAACTCTGCTGTGTGTCAGACTCCAACCCTGCTCTGTGTCAGATCCCAAACACTGCTCTGTGTCAGACCCCAAAAAATGTTCTGTGTCAGACCCCAAACACTGCTCTGTGTGAGATCCCAAACTCTGCTCTGTGTGAGACCCCAACCCTGCTCTGTGTCAGATCCCAACCCTGCTCTGTGTCAGACCCCAAACACTGATCCTCTGGCAGATCCCAATCCCTACCTGTAAATCCCTGGATTACTCCACACCATTTCACATTACCTGAATTTTTTGGGAAAATAAGCAACTACTCCTGCTGGGCCCCAGGGAAAAGCAATCTCAGGTCATTATCCAAAAGGGCTCCAAGACAAAACCCCTCTGACTTTCCCACCGGAATTGGAGCCAGCCCCGGGCTCAGGTGTGACCAGCAGGTACCTGTTATCACACATCCCCACTGCTTTCTCAACAGTTGTTTACTCTCTCCCAGTTTCACACTGGATTTTAAACAGGAGATAACAAGAATTTCATGAACAGCTACAAGCAAGGTGAGCTTGGCAGGAGCAAGAAACAACCCAAAACCTCTTTTCCTTAGAAGAATTAAATGGCACTGGCAGTACGCAGCTTTTTGCTTGGTGGTTTTGGGATTGGGGTTTGTTTTCGTGTGTAATATGCTCCTATCATTACAGATACAATATAAGCAATAAATTTTCCCTATCAGTATGTCTGAGTCAAGTCATACGATTTCATGCCAAAACAGATCAGGCACAACCAGAAAAACAACCCAGGGATGAGAAGCAGGAACACCACCCAATGCAAGCATGAGTGCAGGGAACTCAGGGGAAGGCTTTGAGGACAGAAATTGTCAAAAAACGTGTCCAACCCAAAGGAAGCTGCAATGTAATTCCAGGCAGCAGCACTTTTTCATGTTCCTTCCAAAATTAAAATCCTCCCAACAGGAAGCAGATTTTTACTTGCAAGGAATTCACTCATTGCCAGAGAAGTGGAAATTTTTCAAGGCAGAGCTCCAAGGAGAAGACAACACCTACCTTCTGCCTTGGCAGCCAAGCCTCTTGCTCACATCCCTCTGCAGGAGCCCTTCCAGGAGGGACTTCAGCTCGGGGGAGAAGGAATCTGGGAGCTCCACGTTCTGGGAAGGGAAGCACAGGGACAGCCCTGGAGGTGTCTGCAGGGGCAGGGAGGGCAGGGAGGGAAGGGAGAGCAGGGCAGGGAGGGCAGGGCAGGGAGGGCAGGGAGAGCAGGG
>VZRZ01006040.1:34048-66917 GCA_013398175.1 Climacteris rufus
GTTTTATTGCCCCCCAAACACCCCCTGCACATCCTGTTCAACCCCAAACACTCCCTGCAGAGGGGAGGGATGGCTGTGGAACACCTGCCCAACATCCAGAAAAAAACCCCAAATTCCTAACTGGCCCTAAAAACGAGGAGCCTGCTGTAGGCAGGGCAGTGGCCTCTACCACAGGGCACCAGCTCTGGTGATGAACTCTGCTGCAGCCACCACTCCACAACAGCTTCAGCAGAATTATTAACTTAATTTCCTCCATCAACTGGGTAATTCAGAAGTGTCCCCAAGCAGGATTCCTAAAATCTCAGAGCAATCTAATTACCCAGAAGGGTTCAGTGTTTTGAATTTCAACACCACACACAGATAAATAAAAGTGGATTTCTACACCAGAACATAGCTTGCCTGTATTTTTACGGATTTTAAAAATAAAAGTTATCTGGAAGTGTAAATGGGATGCAGAACTCAGTTTGGTGCAAGCATTCCTAATTTAATCACTGCCCTCTCCCTGTTTAACAGAGAGAAAAAAAATGTACTGCAATATTTTCCTGACACAAAAACCACTGCAGAAGAGTAATTTTCAGCATAAAAATTAAAAAAAAACACCCTACAGTTATTTTTTTAAAGGGTACATAAAGCAATAAAACCAATTTCCCAGGAGAGCAATTCTTCATTGCAGTCAAGTTTCTGCTCTGATGAAAACAAGCAACATTATGACATTAATGTGTGAATTAAGACCAGTTTGGAAAGAGTTCCTTATATCCAAACAACCCTGGACCGAGTCCAGAGAACTGCTGAAGTCAAATTTGTGGTAATAAATCGTGGGGAAGGGAAAAAATTATTACAGTAACTATAAAAAACTGCAGAAATGTGATAGTTTAAAGACATTAGCACATTAACAAGTGCTGTGGGAGGAAAGCTTCGGTTGTGACTCCAGCCAAGCACTCACTTTGGGGCACAAAGTGCCAGCAGCCAGGGCCAGAGGTGTCAGAGCAGCACCTGCACTGCCCTGACGAGCCTTGCCACTGAAACACAGGAAAAACAACTCCCTGCTCTCTCTGGAAAAGCAGATTATTGATCTCAGAGGGTCCTTGTTCCCCTCTCCTGGTGGGACTGCTGGGGTGTCCTGGGCAGGGCACTCCACTGAGGAGATTCTGGCATTCTTGTACATTTTCCATTTCCTAGTATATTTTCCATTTCCTAGTATATCTTCTATTTTCTAGTATATTTTCCATTTCCTAGTATATTTTCCATTTCCTAGTATATTTTCCATTTCCTAGTATATTTTCTATTCCCTAGTATATTTTCCATTTCCTAGTATATTTTCCATTTCCTAGTACATTTTCCATTTCCTAGTATATTTTCCATTTCCTAGTATATTTTCCATTTCCTAGTATATTTTCTATTTCCTAGTATATTTTCTATTTCCTAGTATATTTTCCATTTCCTAGTATATTTTCCATTTCCTAGTATATTTTCTATTTTCTAGTATATTTTCTATTTCCTAGTATATTTTCCATTTCCTAGTATATTTTCTATTTCCTAGTATATTTTCTATACCTAGGAGGGCACCCTGAACCCAGCCACTGCAGAACTGTCTCAGAAGAGCTGCCTAAGGCAGCTGAGCTGCTGAGCTTTTCCAGAAGGAAAAGAACTGGGAGCCACAGCCCCTGCTCTTGCAACAGCCACTTGGAATGGTCCCTCCTGTTCATGGAAGAAGCAGCTCCTTCCAGGAACAGCACCCTGGGGCTGCCTGGTTTCAGAGGGTGCTCTGGCTCCCATGCTCCACTTTTAGATCAGAAATCAGGCAAATGTTGCCTATTACAGAAGTGTTCTTTTCTTTTCACAGAAAGTCAGATCTTTTCCCTGCTCTGTGACCTCCCAAGGGTTTCACAACTGCAGCCTGAGGGGCTCTGGGGAGGGCAGAGGGGGCCTTGCAGAAGAGCAAAGCCAGAGCTCGCTGCAGCTTGTGCCACTCCAGCTCCTGTTCAGGAATTCAAGGATTCTCCCACTCCACCACTCACAAATCCCCCTCGTTCTGCACATTCCAAGTGCTCCAGCCTCTCCTGCCCAGGTGTAGCTGACCTGAACTCTGCACTTTGTACAAAACCTCTCTTCAAAGCCTTTCAGGTGTCTGAGAATCTGAGAGAAATGTCACTCTGATGAGCTGATAATCCTTAACAAAAGGAACAAACGGTTCCTCTTGCTGCTCCCCTGCCCAAAGCCCCCCTGTGTGCTGGCCTGTGAGAAAACTCCTCCACCTGCAGCTCCTGAACTATTTTCTCTTCAAATCCCTAGGACATGAAAATCCACGTTCAGTGCTGGAGCCACAGAATCACAAATTAAAGTTAATGGCACAATTATTACTCATTTGCCTTGACTTCTTGTCTTGTCTCTGCTACAGAGCTTCTCCCCACTGGCTCTCAGGACTCCTGACACTTCTGGACAAGCCACAGCTCATCTCTGGTGAAAAGAAATAACCTGATTAAAGAGTCTTAACTGATAAACCACAGATCCCAGGATGGTCTGTGTTGCAAGGGACCTTAAATCCCACCCAGTGCCACCCCTGCCCTGGCAGGGACACTCCCACTGTCCCAGGGTGCTCCAAACCCATCCAGCCTGGCCTGGGACACTCCAGGGATGGGGCAGCCACAGCTTCTCTGGGGCAGGAGCATCCCCACAGCCGTGCCAACCCTGGTGCCAGCTCCTGGGGCACTGCAAGGTGGCAGAGCCACCCCCAGCCCTGCCTGGGATGTCCCTGAGCCCCACAGCCCTCAGCCAGCACCCCCAGGGCCCAGCCAACACCAGGCAGCTTTCAGCTTTGCCCAGACTGATTTGAATTAATTCAATTTTTAAAGAGAACTAGATGGGCAGACTGGCTTGGTACACCTTGACTCAGCTTAAGCACAAAAAAACCAAAAAAATTTGGTATCAGAGTGACAGGAAAGGGAGGATGAACTGGAGTTTTCTCTGCAGTAGCACCTGAGGTTTTACAAAAGTACTATGGAACTATAGCAAAAAAGGCATCTTTTTTACAAGACACAATCATGTTTTGGAGAAGTTTCAAACAGAAACACTTCCAAAAGGATATTTAAGAAGTCAGGAGTGGGGGAGAATGAATTACCTCAGAGATGGGCACCCCCTCAAGCCTCTGCAGCAAAGATGCTCATTCTGCAGCACCCAGACTGACAAACAAGTTGGGTTTTCATTCTCATTTCAGACACATTGTGAGAATCAGGGGGAGGTGCAGTGGGGGTTCATTTTTGCCTGTCACACAACTGAACTGATGGATTATGCATTATATGGAGCAGCCTTTACATTACAGGGAAGAAATAACAACAAATTGGGATACTTACTCCTGTACTGACAAGAGACAGCATTATTCTTTCATTTAAGGCTAAAGTTTCTCCTTGCTTCATCTTGATTCTCTTCTTATCTAAACATTTCATTGCATACCTGGAAAAAAACCAAAATATTCAGAAAAAGCACCAAAACCTCCTCTGTCAGTGCCACTCACATGCACATTTACAGGACCCTGCAAGCAAGCTCCTGAAAGACAAACTCAGGACAAAAACATCATTTCAGGCTAAACACAAAACCTCCAAAATCTCCCAGAATTCCAGTATTTCCAGCAGAAGCCTCCCAACAGAGAAATGTGCTTTAACAAATAATTTCATGTCCAAACCACCACAGTGAGACAGGAATTACCCATCACACGTTCATTTTCTCATACCTACAAGCAAGGATGTGCCACAGGAATTAAATAACAGAGAACTCTGTTCTGGTTCCATTTAATTCCAACAGTTTCAGCTCTACCAGGAAACCAATATCTTGAACACACGCTGAGTTTTATATATATAATTTTTTTAAACGGTTTTTTTTTTCTGCTCAGAAAAAGGTCAGATAGACACAAGAAAGCTTTTTTAGTCTTCCACCATCTGTGCTACACAAATTAATAAAATTGTGCTCACAGAGAATGTTACCCTAACAACCACCAAGCACAGGAGGATGTGATACAGGCTGGGTATTCTTCCAAGACACTGGGTGAGTTCATGGACAGAAAGCAGAGAGAAGGACGTGTGTCCCTCCACAGAGGGCTCCTACACATGGGCAGCAGTGGATTTTTAGGAAAGCTCCAGATTCAGCCCTGCACCACCATCCCCTGCCTCTCTGGGCCAGCCCCAGGGCCTCCCCTGGCTGCAGCTCCCCCAGAACAGCCACACTGCTCCTGGCATCTGTCCTGGGAGGGGGGATTTCAGCTTTCCACACTGGGAATGTACATTTCCACACTGGGAATGTACATTTCCACACTGGGAATGTACATTTCCACACTGGGAATGCACTCATGGCTCGTGCTCCTGCTGAGCAGTCTGGGGAAGGTGACTTGAACCAACCCCTGAGCCTGCCCTGAGCACAGAGAGGGCCTGGGGGCCTCCAAGGCTGGTGGAAGTGCCACAATCATGGAATGTTTTGGGGAAGGGACCTTAAATCCATCCAGTGGCACCTCTGACACTTCCCCTGTCCCAGGGTTCTCCCAGCCCTGTCCAGCCCAGCCCTGGGCACTGCCAGGGATCCAGGGCAGCCAGAGATGCTCTGGGCTCCTGTCCCAAAGCACCTCCCTGCCCTGCTGTCCCCTCCCTGGAGCTGTGGCTGCATCCCAGGCTGGCCCCTCTCCTGACAGCCTAGCAGGGGTCTGTGTGTGCCCAGGGGACACTGCTGCAGTCCTGCAGGGAGGGGAGGCAGCCTCAGGGGTCTGTGTGTGCCCAGGGGCACTGCTGCACTCCTGCAGGGAGGGGAGGCAGCCTCAGGGGTCTGTGTGTGCCCAGGGGACACTGCTGCACTCCTGCAGGGAGGGGAGGCAGCCTCAGGGGTCTGTGTGTGCCCAGGGGACACTGCTGCACTCCTGCAGGGAGGGGAAGCTCCCACAGCCCTGGCAGCTCTGAGCAGGGCAGCCACCCCCAGGGGATGGCTCTGCAGCAGGGATGGGCAGCCAGGGCTGGGCTAAGGAAGAACCAAACCAGAGCTCTCCCCAGAAGCTGAGCCCATCTGAAGTTTTGCTTCAATTTTGAAAAACAAGGTTGGTTTCCCCACATTTTGCTCCCCTTGCCTTATTTATATGTGATAAAAGCTGTCCTTTGCTTCGCTCTTCCTGTCCTTCTCACTTCCCAAGGTTTATCCACCTCCTGCCAGAGCCTTACTCAACATGAAGATGGCTGGGACTCAGAACTGCCTGCTGAGTGTGCCTCCAGCTAAATAAAATGTTTATTTTTGTACATGGACAAAAGAAGGAATTGTACATGCACAAAAAGTATCAAAGAAGAATAAAGCCATTGTTGTTAGTGAGAGTATTAATATAAACACTCGAAGCCACTGCAGAAATACTGAACACAATAACAGCAACATTAAGAGGCCTTCCACTTGTTAACAGCTCAGAAATTTATTATTATCAGTTAATTATTATTGTCAAACACACACAACAGGGCACCTCACACCTGCCATGCTCACTTGGAAGAGAAACATGTAAAGATGGTCTGCAGACTGGCATTGTTAGGAGAAAAGCAAGATGAAAGGGTCAAGTGTAGCTAAATAAATGGATAGATATTGAGAACAGTCGGTCAAATCCATGCCCAGATGTTCAGAGCAGAACATAAAGGGACAGTGATGCCCAGAGATGGAAATCTGATGGTCAGGGCAAGTATGTGAATGATGAGAGCACAAAAGGAACAAACCCCACCCAGGACTGATCCTGGAGCTCCCAGGCAGAGCTCTGGGACATCCCCTCCCAAATGGCAGCAGGATCCCTGCTCCAGCACCCCTGGCAATTCCCAAACTGGGAATGGCACAAACTGGGAATGGCACAGGGACCAAATGGCAGCAGGATCCCTGCTCCAGCACCCCTGGCAATTCCCAAACTGGGAATGGCACTGGGAGCAAAGGGCAGCAGGATCCCTGCTCCAGCACCCTGGGGCAGGCACTGATGCAGCTCCCAAAGTGGGAATGGCCCTGGCACTGCCCAGCCCTGGCACTGCCCAGCCCTGGCACTGCCCAGCCCTGGCTGCTCCCTGCAGCAGCTCCAGCCCACGTGCAGCAGGGACAGCTGAGGCAGCAGAGCACCCTGGCCCGGGGAGCACAGCCCTGAGCTGAACACCAGGGCCCTTCCCAGGAATCCCAGGACATCTCCACCCAGGCTGTGCCAGGAGCTGAGGGAGACTGAGCCCTGCAGGGCCTGAGGGGAGCCAGCAGCAAACTGAGCCTCCAGTGAGCCAGGTCAGCAGCTCTGGGATCAAACTTCAGCACAAAGAGCTTTGCAGCAACGTGGTGCTGCTTCCCAGGGAATGCCTCAGGAATGGCTGGAAGGATTTCCTCCCTAGCCCAGAGTTCTGGGTGTGATACTCACATTTTTCCAGTGTCTGCTTTTCTGCAGCCGTACACTTCACCAAATCCCCCTCTTCCTATTATTCTATGTACACTAAAATCATTCATGGTCAGCTGCAAATGGAAACAAAACAACAAAACCTTCATTTTTCAGCATTACAAAACTTGCTGTGAAAACATGTAAACAATCTCTGAATGTGCTGAGCTGCTCAGCTCCTGGAACTCCACAGCATTTACTGTGCTGGAGAAGGAGCCCCTGCCTGCTGATGCCTGGAAGCTCTGCAGTGTGAACAAGGGAATGTTGCTGTTCCCAAACCTGCCAGGCTCAGGCAGGGCTGTTCCTGCCCAGGGCAGTGCAGAGGGACAAGAGCAGAGGCCAAGGGAAGGGGCTCCCAGGGAGGGGACAGAGGCTGGGCTGACAAAGAGCAGCAATTCTGGCAGCTCAGCCCTTCCAGCCATTACTAAAATCCAAATTCTATTAAGTGAGGAAGGCAGAGAGGACGTCCAGACAGGAATCATCAGGGCTGTGTCTAAGAATAGCAGAGCAGTGACATCCACCACCCTCCTTAATGAGGCCTTTGCAGAGCAGCATTCAAAACTGAACATTCTCTTTCCTGTACCAGCCTTTGACAAGATAAATATACTTGTAAGTACTTACATGAATATTTAGCTCTACATTTTTCCATTGACAAAATCTAGTAAACTTGTCACTGCAAAAAAAAAAAAAAAAAGAAAAAGTTTAAAAGTTGTCTGAGACTATTGTGTAGAGTATTACAGGAAATGTCAAGGCTCTGATATTTCAAATCTAGTCTGAGCTAGGGCGTGGGGTGGTGTTTAATAAATGACAGCCTTCCTTTCACCAACTGTAATCTTACCCCCACCAAGAAAAACAATTCCCAGGCAGAGCACACTCCACATTTTACATCCCTGTGAGAGAGAGAGCAGATAACCTTATCCCTGTAAGTGCTCAGTGTGTGCCCACATCTCTCTTGCAGATGGTTTTCAGTTTTTAAACAACTACATTTGGAACTAACAAACATTTCAATTACATCAGGAGAAAGATAATTATAAGGAAACAGAGGCAGCTCGATTTATGTTAATGAACCTCCATATACTCCAAGGAACATTTTAAACTCATTTTATCTTAAAATAGGAAAAGCATCAGTAATACCACAGGCTTTTGAAAAAAAAGAATAAAATAGTTGCTTATTCCTACATGAATAATTAAGTATTTATTTTCAGAGTAAGAAATAACAGCTTTATGGAGGCATTTTTATAATTATGCCAGAATGGCAGCACAGCAGTTTAGGAGTGGATTTGGGTGTTGCTGGCTGGGAAGGGAAGGGCTGCTCTGCTGAGCTGAATTCCTTAGCACACCTGCCCTGCTCCATTCCAGGGGCTCAGTCCCACACCAGGGATGGGCACTCAGAGAAAATCCCTAAAAAACCCAGCCCAGTTCTGCCTTTGGACACCTTGGAGCCCCAACCCCTCGGTGCTCAGAGCCCTGAGCTTTGCAGCTGCTCCCCTCACACATCCTGGCCCTGGGCAGGACACCCCCTCAGCTGGGCATTTGCTGATCAATTCCCTTGGTTAATGGTGTATTAATACACATTTTAGCCCTATTTACAGCAGCACTGAAGGGCCCTGGCTTCCTGCTACCTCAGGTACATAATTCAGGTAATTTTCCATGTCCATACCTTTCCATAAATTTTTGAAATATTTTTCCTCGGAGACTATCACAAATTTCTTCTATATATGGCTAAAGAGAGTGAGGAAGCACAATTAGTGTTTAAACAGACAATAAATGGCTTTTGCAACCCCCTCCACTGAACTCTCATTGGCCCTACACAGCTCCAGCACACCCTGGGTGCTCCTTAGGAAGCCTCAGTGAAGCATTTTAGTTTTATTTGGCTTTGGGACTCTGAGCAGGTGCCCTGAAGACAAACATAAAATAATTTCATGAGCCAAAAAACCTTTAGGGTTTGCCTTGGATTGGGGGGGCAAAAGTTCTTTTTTCAAAGGTATTTAAACAAGAAATTCACTTCTGTGAAATCCAAACCTCCCAGAGTTGCTCCCCCATCCTTGTGGTGTTTCCCTGCTCTCTGTCCTTGCACCTCCCATTCCCAGGTGCCTTTTTGCAGGGAAATCCCTGCCCTGGCTGTGGGATGGCCCAGCCTCCCCCAGGGAGTGCTGAGACACTGCCAGAGCAGGCAGCACAGCTCAGGAGCACAGCAGAGAGCAGGCAGGGCAACCTTCACCTTCCTGCAACACATAAAAATACCTCAGCTTCAGAGAAAAGACATTCCAGCTCACAAACACCCCCATGATGGGTAAGGCAATTTCTCCACTGTGCAGTTCACCCTGACA
This sequence comes from Climacteris rufus, assembly GCA_013398175.1. NCBI lineage: Eukaryota > Metazoa > Chordata > Aves > Passeriformes > Climacteridae > Climacteris > Climacteris rufus. The sequence continues at coordinate 42,785 of VZRZ01006040.1, forward strand.
GGATGAGCATCTTCCTGATGGCAAGTGATTTATTCTAAATCATTTAATGGCTCAAAATTACACAACTATAAAAACCCTTCTCTCCACATACCAAGCTATACTCTGCTTTCCTAAAGGTGCTTAAAAATATTATAGATAAAAAGAGCAAATTGTAATTTTGACTTGGAAAAGCATTTCCATCCCACTTACAGCACAGAATATGTACCAGCCCCATTTATTCTGTCTCTTTAAATAATGTCTACAAAGTGACTTACTGTCAGGGAAGCTGAAGGTTCAGACTGTGAAAGCTCACCTGGAAAAGGCTGGCTGGCACTTGTTTCTTGGCTAAATGTGTTTGTACATGATCTACAGCTTGTTTGGAGAAAGGCTTTTGGAAAAGAAAGAGAGAGATTTCAAACAGTTGGAACTGTCAGGAGTTGCATTGCAGGTCACAGCACTGTTGGTTTTTTCCCTGTATGGAAACACAGCGAGCCCAGGGGGAATCAATAGGGCCTCCCACAGGTGTATTAGAGAGAATTTTGGTGTGAAATGTGCAGAATGATCCACTAACGGGATTATTCTGCAACAGAAAAGCAGGAGAGGGGAAGATGAGGAGGAGGAAGGTGAAAATCAAAGGGGAAGATGATCCTCCTTTAACAAATCCATGAAAAATCCCATTTACAGGGACAGCTCCAGAGCCAGAAGTTGACACGGATGTTTTACTAATAAAATAATGCATTTTTTAACAAAAAAAAAAAAAAAAAGGCAGCTTAAACCCTGTACCCAAAGCATGCACCACCAGGGTACAACACCCTGAAAATCCTTTGCTTTGAACTGAGAGCACATGAAGTGTTCAGATCAAGGGGCCCAGCCTGAGCTGGGGAAATGTGTCTTTCCAGTGACTTTAACCAGGATGTGGCACATCTCTACACACACCCTGCACTCACTTCATCCTTTTTGGAAGCAGAGCTTTAGTGTAAAGAAATATAAACCAAACAAATCTGATGCTTCCTTTGTGCCCAATAAAAATTGCAGCGCCACCAACTTTCCCACCTCAAAAAAAAAATTCAAAATGCAATATTGCTGAAATGGGCCAAATGCTGAGGCTGGCTGTCCCAGGGACCTGCAGGGCTCTGGGAGGGAGCAGGGCCTGGCGAGGGGGTACCCACATGGGAACAGGAGAGCAGCTCCTTCATGATGTAGGTGTCGTAGATGTGGCGGCTGCGCGCCAGCCGCTCCTCCTCCGAGTCCAGCTTCTCATACTCCTTGATCTGCACACAAACACACAGCACACCCCCCCTGTGAGCCTCACTGCTGGGGAAAAGCAGCCCTTGCCCTCAAATGTGGCTTTATCGTTCAGTTTATTCAGGAAACATCACCCCCAACAGCACAGCTACGGCTGAGGTTTCCCTGTTAGTGCATTTCCCACCTGCAGCCAGCCTGATTTGCCCTTTGTAGAGAATTGCCCAGCCCTGGCACAGCCCCCAGCCCTGCAGGATGGAACAGGGACCTGGGGATGTGGTCAGAGGTGGCCTTGGCAGTGCTGAGTGAACTGGGACTCCATGGGCTGGGAGGGCTCCTCAACCCAAACTGTGCCCCAGTTCTGTGACCACAGCACACCAGGTACAAATGTCCAGCAAAGAAGGCAAAGCACATTTCAGAACGTTCACACAGTTCAGCCACACTGTGAACTTGAAGCTTAAAGGTGGCTAAGAGACCCTTTCACAAATATATCAGGTGTGCTCAGGTGTGCTGCAGGAGATCAGCCAGTGCAGGTGAACAACAGCAATCCCAGACGGTTCATTTACAGAACAACCCATTCCAGAACAAAAATTCACCAAGTCCAAGGGTCCTTTGGAGCAAATTTAGGGAAAGAGATCCCCCAGGACTGACAACAAACTGCAAGGTCACAAGGGGAAAGACTCAGCTCTGAGCTCCTGGCCCTTGCCAGCACCAGCCTGGCAGCTCCTGGGTCCCAGCCCTGGCAGGGAGCAGATGTGCTCCACACCACAGAACCCAGCACTGCTCAGGCTGGAAAACACCTCCAAGATTATCAAATGCAATTATCAAGAGACAAACTGGGACCAACCTACCTCTGGAGGTGGAACATTAATTAAACTCAGGATCTTTCTGGCTGTACTCCTCTTGTTTGCTGTCAGGATAAGGCAGCAGTCCCACCCCGATCTGCCATCTGTGCTGCTTCCCCCTTGATACCAATTTATAATTAAAATGACTCAAAACATCTTTGCCCAAGAAACACTTTTAATTAATGCAATGACACAAAATAATTAGCAGTACAGGAGGAAGCCTGATGGATATCTGATTGTCTTCCTTGAGCACAACCTTCTACCCCTCAGCACTTGGTTGTTAAGGGCCCCAACTCCACAGCCAGCACTGAGGGGTGTCCCAAGATCTCCTCAAACCTGGCATCAAACACAATTGTTTGCAAGCATTTAGAAGCTCCTTCATTTTCCTTCTTTTTCCCCCTTTTTTTTTTGCCTTTTTCTTTTTAATTCCTTTTCTTTTCCTTGTGAAACCAATCAGGATGAATCACTCATGCTGTTAAATGCCTGATCGTGACTCCAGCTGCAGTGATCTGAAATCCCTGGAGTATGGAGCTCTTCATTTTTAATGTAGCCATGTACTCACATTATTCCATGTGTAATAAATGCAGCAAGTAAATCAAATATATAAAAAAAGGAAAAGCTCCTGGATCCGGTATGTCACAGAGGAAAACACAATGAACCCCTCTTTAAATATCTTTAATGGGATTTTTCCAGAAGTACATGACAAAGCACTGAAATTCTTTTGAGGCAACACTTTGCTAATAACCTAAAAATACAATTTTGAATTGTTTCAGAGATAAAGAGGCAGCTAAAAATATCTTGCTAAATAATCTACAACAGGCCTTTTTGGATTACTTATGACAGTGATAGCTTCAGTGTATAAAAAGATGGAAATGATAAAGAAGCTTCTTTATTGACAGCAGGTATCTGATCTGAGTGGGGGAATGGCTGAGGACTGAGCTCCAAACTGATACCAGCTGCTTGTGCTGATAGCAGGAAAAAGTGAAATTATCAGCTCAGGAGTGAGGCAGCCAAGGTTATCCCAGCCTCAGGGGCTGCACTGGCAGCAGCACTGGGACAGGAGGCACTGGGCTTTATTCAGTGTCACAAATATCAGGGAATGCATGGATGGAGAGGCTGGGGAGGGACAGGGCATTCCCTGGAATTCTGGATCCTTTGGGATTGCCCTGCACAGGGCCTGGTGCCAAGGGACAGCACAGAGCTCTGTGCCCCTGCAGGGTCTGGCAGCTCCAGCCTCCACAACCCCTCCAGCTGCACCCTGCTGCCTTCTCCACAGGGAGGAGGATGCTGGGGAGAGGCCTGAAGGGTTCCAGTGCCACCCCAACCCAGCACCTTCACCCCAGCTCCTGTTCCACCAGCTCAGGAAACTGGGGGCAAAAACCCATCTATGCCACTGGCACTGCACTGTACGTCCTGTCCCCAGTCAGCAGCTTGATTAAACACTGACACTGCCCCAGCAACTGGATTAAACACTGACACTGCCCCAGCCCAGGGAGCTTCTCCTTCCCTCTCAGCACCCTGAGGGAGCAGCAGCCTCCCCAGCCCCAGCACCCACCTCCTCATAGAACTTCAGCTGGGGCACAGCTTCATCAATCTCATTCATGCAGTAGTCCTTGAAGAGCAAAAATCCTGGAAGGAAAAGCAGAGAAGTCAGAACTGTCTCACTGCTGAGGAGCTGTAAAAAGGCTCATGAACCCCCAGGTTCCACCACGGGCTGCTCAAACCTGTGTGAGCCCCCCTGGCTGCCAAGGCTGAGGATGCTGATTCCCATCCAGCTCCTCATCTCCAGCACAGAAGGATCCCAAGGCTCCCTCCCCTCCCACAGGTGCATTAAGCCCTGCTTCCACCTGCTCAGGATTTTATGAGGCATTTCCAAAATGCACCAAAATATCCTGTTCCTCTTCACACACCACATTTTCTTCCTTTTTTTTTCCCCTCAGTAAAAACTAGGCACTATTCATGGTTTGGGTTTTTTGCAAGAGATTTCCCTACATTTCCCTGCTGAAGCACAACCCCTTCTGCTCTCCCATCTCAGAATTACCGGTTCATGTTACCTCTAATGGGTTTTATTGCTCAATAAATCACATCAGGGTCTTTACAGTTCCTTTGCAAGTAATTTAGGGCATGACCCTGGCAGGCTGTGGATGAGCATCTTCCATTAGGAGCATTTTAATGCACTGTCCCTGCAAGCACTGCCTTTCCCTGGCCCTGAGCTGGCACCTGCTACCCTGGAATTCCACCCAGGGATCTGTGTCACAAACATCCCCATCCCTGCCAAACACACCCAGAGCTGCCCAACTGCCCTGCCAGCCTGGGCACCTCCACCTCTCCTTGCCAGCCTGCTGTTTTGAGGACAAAAAGTGAAACTTTGGGCCCAGACTCAAATTCCTGCCTCCCCACAGGACAGAGGCAGCACGGAGCAGGGTCCTGCTGAATGGACTGAGCTCTTCCAGGACAATGAACCAAAGAAGATTGGGTAATTAAGAGACTGCAGAGTGGCACAAACAGCACTGAATGCACTGAAAGAAAAATCCCTGGCCTGGTCCCAACTCCTGGCCAGAGCCCAAAAAAACCCACAAACAACAAAAAAACACAACAATAAACCACAAAGACAACTGTGGGAGGAGTGTGAAAATATACCAACACACATTTCCAGCAATGCCACGCCAAACATTCCAGCCCTGCTTAATATTTTCCAAACTTTTTAAATTTAATTATGGCAGAGAAAGCAAAGGTTCCCAAGCCCGTGGCACGGGGAACAATCAGAGGCTTATGCAGCCACAGGACAGGGGCTGCTCCTCCCCAGGCCCTTGGCAGTGCCTGCAAAAACCCAGATACACCCCAAATGGGAGAGCTGGGGCTGCTCAGCCTGGAGGAGAGGAGGAGGTGTGGACACCTCCCAGCACCTCCCAATTTCTGAAGGGGCTACAAGGAAGCTGGAGAGGGATTCTGCACCAGGAACTGAGTGACAGCACGAGGGGGAATCTCTTCAAGCTGCAGGAAGGGAAATGGAGATGAGATACACAGCAGGAATTGGTCCCTGGGAGGGTGGGCAGGCCCTGGCACAGAGAAGCTGTGGCTGCCCCATCCCTGGAGTGTCCCAGGCCAGGCTGGATGGGGTTTGGAGCACCCTGGGACAATGGGAGGTGTCCCTGCCATGGCAGGGGTGGCACTGGATGGGCTTTAAGGTCCCTTCCACCCAAACCATTCCATGATCCTGTGATTCAGATAAATCCAAGGAGAACTTCATGTTCCCCAGACTGGAATTGTTTGTGTATGGAGCTCCCATTCTATCCAGAGACCCTGCACTTCCCCTGCAGCACAAAGGAAATCTCCTCCTGTACTGCTGTTCTTGGATTGAGTGAAAAATGATCAGGCAGAAAGTGCAGCTCTCACATAATGGCACAACCAAGTGACAGATGCAGCATTGAGTAAGTGACAGGAGTTTTAAGAAGTTCAGGGAGAGCTGACGAGGAGCACAATAAGCACAGTTAACAGCACACAGAAAAATAAGCCCAGGAACAGAAAGCAGGAATTAATGAAATGATAGCGTTAAGTAACAGCTAAAAAGAACCAGCAATTATTTATGAAATAAAGATGCTGACAGCTTTGGCTTTAAAGATTCCTTCTGCTATAACTATATAATTTCTGCAACAACCAGATCACTGGTTGTTAAGGGGAAAGAAAAATATTTTAAAAGCTTCTTCTGGTAACACCAAAGTGATGGATGGTATCAATAATACACACACAGAGCGAAGAGCACCCAGCTCCCACCTCCTCCTTCCCAGCCTCTGGACAATCCTTTTTCCCTTTATCTCTGTATGGACAATCCCAAGCCAAATTTGCCAAGTGCCCTGGATTGCAGTGACTCTGATGACCAAGGCACAATGTCCCTCAGGGAGGGACAGAGGGCAGCCCTGGGGTTTGCAGCTCCGTGCTCACCCGAGGCTCAGAGCAGGAAGGGATGGGCTGGTGAGGAACAAATTCAGGTGAGACAGCTCATCTGTGGCCAGGTAATCCCAGAGCTCACCCCCAGCCAGACAAGGTCCTGGCACAAGCCTGGAGGGCACAAGGGTGGGACTGAGTTAACCCATCTCTTTAGAAAGGAACATGAATGTTTCCTTCAGGATTTATTTCAAATAATTATGTTTTTCTGACTTGAGGAATTCTGCATGAAATCCTGACTCGAATCAGCAGCATCCCCCCAGCCCAGCCCTGCTTGTGTCCTTCCCACAGTCAGAGAACACACGTGGGGACCAGCCACACTCTGCAGACCCCCTCACTGAACAGAGAGACCAAAACACCACCACACTGCAGAGTGGGCTCAGCAGGGCCACTCCTCAGGGTCCAGCCCCCTTCTCCCTCCCAGTTTGTGGGCATTTTGCTGCCCTGCTGCCCAGCCCTGCAGGACAGCAGCCACAGGGGCCAGCACTCTAAAGGTCACTGCAGCCACACCAGCACCTCGTCATCCCCACAAGAACACCAATTAGCTGAGGGCACGGAATCATAAATCAAATTAAATCACAACTCCACCATAAAACACTCGGAGAAAATGACTTCTCTGATTCTAACTGGAGTTTTATGAGCATCCCGTTCAAGTAACCTTCTAACAGGAGTAAATAAAAATGTTATTAAAGCAAACAGGAGTGACTAGGTGAGAGAGCAGAGCTAAGAATAGCCGTGTTTAGCCCCAATACAAGTGTTCACAATGTCACTGATTGAAAGGAAGCTGCATCTATTTACAGCAGGCCTGAACGTGGTCCAAAATGCTGATGTAGCCTCTTGCTAGCAGGCAAAATAGCAAATTAGAGAACAAAAATACCAAGCTGTTTCCAAACCCTCCCAAAACGTGCAGTGTATAAATTGAGCCTGCTGCCCACCGGAGCAGCAGTGACACCTGCAGCAGGCAGGGCTCCTGGCACAGCAGGGATGGCTGCAGCACAGCCCTGCAGCAGGGTCAGCTCTGGGAGGCTGCAGCACCCACCCTGCCCTGCTCAGGGCACCCAGCATCTCCCAGCTCAGCCCCTGCAGGGCCTCTCTGGCCCTTCTTACCAGGGGGACAGGGACAGCAGGAGGGGAGGGCAGAGGGACAGTCCCCTCCTGCTCTCTGCACCTCCCTGCAGGGCACTGCAGCAGGGGGGTCGGGCTCTGCCCCAGGGAACAGGGACAGGAGCAGAGGGAACGGCCTCAGGCTGGGCCAGGGGAGGCTCAGCTTGGACAGCAGCAGGAATTTCCCCATGGAAAGGGTGCTCAGGCCTTGGAACTGCCCAGGGAGGTTTGGAGTGCCCATCCCTGGAGTGGCCAAGGAAGGCCTGGATGTGGCACTCAGGGCTCTGGGCTGGGGACAGGGTGGGGATGGGCACAGCTCGGACCCCATGGGCTGGGAGGGCTTTTCCAGCCTCACTGGCCCTGGGGCATCTCCTCTCCAGTGCCACCACAGCCCAGCTGTGTTCAGATCCAGCTGTGGGTGTGTTTCACCCCCAGTGCCCTCCTGTCCTGTCAGAGGCAGGGCAGATCTGCAGCTCAGCCCTTCCCCGAGCTCCCCTGGCCTGGGGTCAGGGCCAGCAGCAGGGACTGGGCCTGGGCTCCTGCTGGAGAAGCTCCCCAGCTCTGTTGGGCAGTGTTTTCCCTCAGCTCACTTGTCTGAAGTGAGGCAGCACCACCAGTACAGTAACAGACCCAGGGGTGCCACTAACAGATCAATCAATGCCACTACCAGACCCATGGGTGCCACTCACACATCCAGGGGTGCCAGGATCCATGGGTGCCACTAACAGACCCAGGGGTGCCAGGATCCCTGGGTGCCACTAACAGACCCATGGGTGTCACAGATCAGTCAATGCCAGTAACAGATCCATGGGTGCCACTAACACATCCAGGGGTGCCACTACCAGACCCANGGCCTGGGCTCCTGCTGGAGAAGCTCCCCAGCTCTATTTGGCAGTGTTTTCCCTCAGCTCACTTGTCTGAAGTGAGGCAGCACCACCAGTACAGTAACAGACCCAGGGGTGCCACTAACAGATCAATCAATGCCACTACCAGACCCATGGGTGCCACTCACACATCCAGGGGTGCCAGGATCCATGGGTGCCACTAACAGACCCAGGGGTGCCACTAACAGACCCAGGGGTGCCACTCACACATCCAGGGGTGCCAGGATCCATGGGTGCCACTAACAGCCCCAGGGGTGCCAGGATCCATGGGTACCAGTAACAGACCCAGGGGTGCCACTCACACATCCAGGGGTGCCACTCACACATCCATGGGTGCCACTCACACATCCAGGGGTGCCACTAACAATCTGGGTCCCAGACACAAGCACTGGGGTACAGTCCATCATTAAACCACATCAAACCTGTAATTCCCACCAGGCTGCAGCCCTCACACCACCAGGCCAAGCTCAGAGTGCTGCTCTGCCCAGTGCCCACACTCAGCACAGGGCAATTCAGGCCACCTAAGAGCTCCAGAAAGGAGAGAACCACCAATTTCCTTCCCCAGGAACAAAGAGCCTTGCTATTACCAGGGAAAGCTGCACAGAAACTGTGCTCTGGCAAGGTCCAAAGCCACAAAAATCCTCCCAGCCCAGAAAGCACCACAGATTCCACTACTTTTCTTTCCCTAATCTATTCTTTCCTAATTGAGCCTAATGTTCATTCAGTGTGCATTAAAAATCACACATTAAAACAGACTGAAACATATTCCTATGCATAGAAAGCAGGGGAAAAGAACAAACTGTATTTCATCCAATGGTGAGGAGCACAGAACAATTTCCCTAGAACAGAACCAAATTGAGCTCAAAATTAGGCTGCAAGTTGCCAGGTAGCTTGTTTAATGACGTCTAGAAATCATTATATGAAAATAAGCTTTGGCTAAAAGGTTTTAAGTGTTGTCAAAGAAACTTGGGATTTCCAGGCATATTTTCCAATAGCTTTTCACCCAGGGAAATCATTAACACTCGTTCAGGTTTGGGCAGCCCCCCTTCCCAAATGCCAGGCCTGTGCCTGCCTGGAACTCCTGCAGGGAGAGGGGCAGAGAGCTGAGCTGTGGTTCTATGAATATCCTCAGGAAATGTAGCTCTGAATACTGAATGTCTGGTGATAAAGCATTTTTTAAAGCCATGGGAAGAAAAGAACGGGGAAAACTCATCTCTGAGCCACATTTACTACGTATCCTTCCTACTTTGGTTTCCCTTACCATGCAGATCCCAGCTGACTGAAGTCGAGTATCAAAGGCATTCAACACATCAAAAGTCAAAGAAAAAAGAGGGTTTTGCATAAGAAGCAGCTCCTCTAAAAGATGGAGAACTAATAACACTAAACAGAGATACACAGACAGCTCCTAATTTTCAAAAGGAACCACTAAACACAGAATTGAAGCTTCTCATTTCAATCAGTTACTGCAAAGAATGGGATTAAATTCCTTCAATAAATCTCATCAAGGAATACACAGCACTTGAGGTTTTTTCCTTTCTTCACTTGTAAATAGAAGAAACTCCCACCCCTTTGCCACTGCTATTAGAAGGCACCAGCAAGCTATGAGCAAATTAACAAGCAACTTAAAAACCTCATGGTGGGGGATTGTGGATTGGTTTTTGTTGTCTCTGTTCTTTCCTCACATCACAATTCAGGCCCCATGAAGGATGTGACAGTTGTTATTTTCTTGATCAGTCGTTTTCCCTCATACAACATTTTAAAACTAATTACATAACACAAGCCAATATCCCTTTATTCTTGAGAATCACGTTTTTCTTTCTGCCCTGCTCCAAGCTTCCCTGGCAGCAATTGTGAGCACACAAACGACACTGGGAGCTGCAGTTCTGCTCCTCAAGAAGGGGCTGAACCCATCTGTGGTTTCTAGGGGGGCCCCAAGGGACAGGATTATTTGCTGAAGACACAGATGAGCTCCCCAGCAGAAGGGTGTCCAGTCCCTGGTGCAGGCACCTGCCTCAGCCAGCTCTGCTCAGGCTCTGACCCACGCTGAGCAGCCAAATTGTTCAGCCACAGCATCAGGGAACTGTTGTGCTGTGGTCAAAATCAAAACACAAAGCCACTAGTATTCCAGTTAGTAAATACACACAGCACTTAGGTAAAGAGCAGCAAAACCACTAAAACAACAGAGAGAGCCCAGCTGATTCTCCTGCAGGAACTTCTGAGCCTTCCCCTGGTTCACTCTGGTGCTCTGAGGAAGCTGCTGGCAGCTGGGGGCTCAGAAACAGATGGTTCCGGAGATGGTTCCTTCCTCTTTTCACCACACAAACGATGGGCAGAAGAAGCCAGCAAGCTCAGGAAGCTGGTTTGCAGGTTTCTGGCCCCAGCTCTCCGGCCCCCAGGCACAGAGGGGCACAGAGGCAGCACCTGCATGGGCCCTGCTGGGGAAGGGGCTTTGCCAGGGGGGTCACCCAGCTCCTCCTGCAGCACAGATCTGGGTGTGGAGCAGTAACAGCACCTGGAAATGAATCCCTGGGGTGGCTGAGAGCCAGAGCTGCTCTGTTCTGTCACTCTCTGGCTGCTCCATCCCCTACAAGCAGTGCTGACAGTGAGAACATCTCACTGCTCCACTCATTCAGACTCCACTGATGCGGTGCTGGTTCTGAGCTGTTCTGTTCCTGCTGAGTGATCCCACCGAGGGCAATGAGCAGCACTGGCAGGCCCAGACAATCTGCTTTATTAGCAGTACACAGCTATGTAGGTAAAACTCATTAAAGCTGTTATTATGCCACCTTCCAGACATGGAAAACAAATATGTCCCTATCTCATAGTGGTGTTCAGAGGCTTCATTAGTCTGTGAACTGTTTCAAGACACAGGGATAAAAACTCCATGGGAGTGCACTGGATTGACTGAGGAATTGCTGGGTGGAAGGAAGTGGAATCAGGACTGTGTGTGAGCACAAGGGGGAGATCCCACCAGGAATGGCTGGGACAGCCCAGGTGAGGACAAGCAGACAGGGAACACCTTTGGTGTGGTTGGGACAGCCCAGGTGAGGACAAGCAGACAGGGAACACCTTTGGTGTGGTTGGGACAGCCCAGGTGAGGACAAGCAGACAGGGAACATCACCTTTGGTGTGGCTGGGACAGCCCAGGTGAGGACAAGCAGACAGGGAACACCACCTTTGCTGTGGAAGCCACTTTGCACAGCATGAACCCCAAGATCTCCTGCGCTGGGAGGGACCCACCAGGATCATCCAGCCCAACTTCCAGCCCTGCACAGACACCCCAACAACCCCACCCTGTGCCTGGGAGCGCTGTCCAAACCCTCCTGGGGCTCTGGCAGCCTTGGGGAGCCTGTTCAGGGCCCCAGCAGCCTCTGGGGGAAGGAAATTTTCCTGATATCCAAGCCCAACCTCCCTGACACGGTTTAAAGGCAGAGCAAAGCGAGCTGGAGCAGAGGCTGGAGAGGGCTCAGCTGTGCAGCTTTGGGAGCACTGAGCCAACCACCCAAGGCCCCTGTGAGCCACAGGGAAGGAATTTCCCCGTGGGCTTCCAGGGGCAAAGCAAACACACCTATGGCAGGTGCACAGCAGGGCATCTGTGTTTGTGTGTTTGCTGGAAGCTGCACTGGAAACATCCCAGGGAAATGTCATTCCAAGAATTTGTATTTGTTCTCTCTGTACAGAGTGATACTTGTTAACACTCTCTTCTTCTCCCCTACAACACTACTTCAGTTCAAAATTGCCTGTTTGCCTGGAATTCTCGATAATTTAACCCAAAACCTGTGCAACTGCCCTGCTCTGCTGAGATAAAGGCTTTCACTCCATGCCTTCAATCTTCCAAGAACTGTACTGCATATAAATGCTAATCTACCAGGATGTGTACATTATCCACCCTGGGATGTTCCAGAGGATAGGATATATATTTTACCTATTTTAAAGCTCAGATTTAATCTGCAGCTCCCCTGGGAAATCACAATGGAGCATCTTCAACCCCTCACAAAGGCAGGCAAGGGGATGAGGCTGCAGCCCAACAAAGAAATGCTCCATTATTTATCATCAGAAGAAAATCCAAAATGAATACATGCATTTTGAGAGTGCCTTTGGATATTCTTTGTCCCTGACACCAAGACAGGAAACTCCAGTGCACAGAAAATGAAGCAGGAGCTTCAGCAACATCCCTCGAAACAATCCTTGATATAATCACTTTGTTTTACCACAAAACAAGAGGGCATTGGAAGAAATGTAACTTCCAGTAGCACTGAAATTATGACATCATAAAAAGATCTTAAATCTAACCCTCATTTGGTGGAAACCACTGCAAACAGCAAGGGACTGACTTTCAGAAGGCTCTGAGTGTGGGTTTCCCCTCTCACTGTCCCCTCCTGTTTGGCACAAGCAGAGAATGGTGTGAGGAGCAGCAGATCCACTGAGAGCTGTCTCACATGAACGGTTTCTGTTTCAGTTTGCACTCACACAGTTTCTGACTCTGTGTGGTTTGGGCTCTGGGCTGTTTTTAACTGAGCACAGAACTGTGCAGGGACAGAAGGGCTCCCACACCCCTGAGAACCTCCTGCTGTTCACAACCCAGGCTCATCTTCTATTGAAAATAAGAAATACCATGAGAAAGAAGATCAGTCTTCAAACAGTATTTTAAATATAATTTTTTGTTCAGAAGGCAACTTCCTAATTTTGGTGGTGCCTACTTCTGTGTGGTGGCTGCCAGGTCAGCACCAGCACCCCAGAGTAAAAACACTTGGACAAACACCCTGTGGCCCTGCTTTTACACAAAACCCACCAAGCAATGATTGCCCTGCTCCTTGGCTGCACATTATTTAACATCCAGGGACCAGAACAGAGCAAAATTATCACAGTGCTCATGACACAGCCAAGGAAAGCCATCCCTGCTCACTTCACAGCCAAAAACTCAGGTGCTTTTCTTCACTCCCCACCAAGTTTTATTGCCTTCATTGTTATTTCCTCAGAGGACTATTTAATTAGTCCAGAATGCCAACAGCACATAGATCTTCTGCTTAAATTAAACAATAGCTTAAATAATGCTCCAGGGAGGCACTTTTCCCAGCCTGTTATTTTTAGGCAGCTTGGGGAGCGTGGTGCCAGCAGAAAGAGGAAGAGCAAGAATGTTTTTCTCAACAGATCTGAACTCCTATCTAATGATTAGCAGCAAAGCTCTGAAATAATGAAATGTGAGTCCCTAACTAGAGAAAGAAGCAACAGCAAGCATGATTCACTGCCCCCAAAAAACCGCTGGAGCTGTTCTCAGCCTACTTGTGGTTGGGTTTTTTTGTTCAACAGAAAGTTGTCTCTGCCCGAGGGAGGAAACAGCAGCCAGAGGGGTTGGGAGCACATTTACCTCGAGCTGAGGAGGGCAGGCACCACAGTCCCTGTGCAGAAGGAGCTGCAGAACACAGCAAAGCCTCTGGAAGCTCAGCTGAGGAGCTGCAGAACAAGCAGGGTCCGTGCTGAGCTGGATCAGGATGAGAGGAGCAGGGAAGAGACCCCAGAGCCCCCGTGGGTAGGAAGCAGCACTGATGCAGATGGCAAAATGCTGGGAAAGCCTCCAGCTTGGAGCTGCTTGAGGAGGATATGGAAGACAGTGGAATGAATCACCCCACAAAGATCATCCCTCACTATGCCAAAGGGGATGGCAAACGGGGGGAAAAGTGTCTGCAACTTGTTACATCAACTACAGGTTGTTTTAATTCGCTCTTTTCCTTCACAAAAATAAAACAGATCCAGCTTCAGGGGGGAAAAAATGCAAGTTCCTTCCTAGGCAAGGTGAAAAACTCACACTGCAGCAAGAGCAGCTGCTGAAGCAGCTGAAACACGTCCTGTTCCCATCCCTGCCCAGAGCCAAAGCCAAGGGCTCTGTGAGAGGTGAGAAACTGGGGAGGGTGAGCAGCACCCACAGCCCCCAGCTCCAGGAGATGGGAGCAGCCTGTCTGTGTCACCAGGGACCCAAGCACCCCCAGAGATCCCAAGGCTGACCCTGAGCCAGACATGGAGCTGCAGGATGCTGCAACAACATCCCAGCATCTCTAACCCAGCATCTCTAACCCAACCCAGCATCTCTAACCCAACCCAGCATCTCTAACCCAGCATCTCTAACCCAGCTTCACTCCCAGGCAGATGCAGTTTGTCCAAAAGCCCAGAGTCAGACACAAGAGTCACTGAACAACTCTGCTCCAAAGCAGTCAATAACCAGGATAATCCTGTTCTAAAGCAATATTATGGTCCAACTGACTCCCTTGAAGGCCTGGCAGCACCTTGGCTGCAGCAGCCCCCGTGTGCTCATTTCCCAGCTGCTCTCTGGGCAGGGGCTCTCCAAGGGTCCCCACCCCACAGGAACAGGGAACATGACAAGGACTCCACGTGCAGTTTGAATGCAGTTGTGAAGCAGAGTGGATTCCACATGAAAATTATGGATATTGGGGCACCAGAATCACAGAGGGTTTGGTTTGAAAGGACCTCACAGACCATCTCATCCCACCCCCTGCCAGGGGCAGGGACACCTTCCACTAGCCCAGGCTCCTCCCAGCCCTGTCCAAGCTGGCCTTAAGCACCCCCAAAACCATCTGAAAAGGTCTCTCCTTCTGCAGGAACTCCTGAAGTGGCGCTGCAGCAAACAGGATGTGGTGAGAGCAAAGCAGCACCAGAAGGTGGTTACGCACTGGGCTGCCACACAGCCTGCACTTCCCCAGGAGGCTTCTGCTGGGCAGGAAGCAGCTTCTGCAGGAACAGCCGCCTCTGCTGGGCTGCCAGAGCTCTCTCCTGGCTGCTCCTCGCAGCTCCACGTCCTCTGACTCACCAGGGCATTCTTAGAGAGCTCGGGGTCCTGCGGGAGCATCCTCAGCAGCAGAGCTGGGAGCAGCCCCTGCCTGGGGAGGGAAGGGCTCTGAGCAGGGGCCACACGCTGCTTATGCAAATCCCATGGAGCCTCCGGGCATCTCCATCCCTGAGGAGCTTCCTGCTCTTATTCTCATCCCAAAGGGTTTGGTTTCCAAGCCTGAGCTGTCTGTGTGACTCCCTGCAGGGAATTTGGGCCAGCCTTGGACAGTGGGACCTGGAAAGCACTGACCCCAAAAGGATTGCAGGGCTCACTAAGAATAAACACTTGCAGATGATGAGGCCAGCACCAGAATTAGACACAGCCATAGGGAAACATCCACAGCAACTCCACACATCAGAGCTCTTGTATCAGACAGCTGATCAAAGCCTGGGTTTACATTTGAAAGGCTACTGAAAACCAGAGAAAAAACAGTGACCTGGAGCTGTGAGGAAGAATTTAGGTCTGGGGAAAAAAAAAAGGCAGCTGAACAGTTCTCATCTAGAGCAGTTGCCAAGGAAAAGCTGGGGAGCTCAGAGCAGTTTCACAGTCGGTGTGTGGGGATAAGGCAGGGAGTGCTGGCTGCTCCTCAGCTGAGAGAACAGCCCAGGAGAGCCAGCAGCAGGAGCATCCAGCAGGGATGAACCAGCAGGGATGAACCAGCAAGATGACCCAGAAGGGAGGATCCAGCAGGGGGGATCCAGCAGGAGAATCCAGGAGGGCTGATCCAGTAGGATGATCCAGCAGGGAGGATCCAGCAGGAGGATCCAGCAGGGCTGATCCAGCAGGGAGGATCCAGCAGGAGGATCCAGCAGGGCTGATCCAGCAGGGAGGATCCAGCAGGAGGATCCAGCAGGGCTGATCCAGCAGGGAGGATCCAGCAGGAGGATCCAGCAGGGCTGATCCAGCAGGGAGGATCCAGCAGGAGGATCCAGCAGGGCTGATCCAGCAGGGAGGATCCAGCAGGAGGATCCAGCAGGGCTGATCCAGCAGGGAGGATCCAGCAGGAGGATCCAGCAGGGCTGATCCAGCAGGGAGGATCCAGCAGGAGGATCCAGCAGGGCTGATCCAGCAGGGAGGATCCAGCAGGAGGATCCAGCAGGGCTGATCCAGCAGGGAGGATCCAGCAGGAGGATCCAGCAGGGCTGATCCAGCAGGGAGGATCCAGCAGGAGGATCCAGCAGGGCTGATCCAGCAGGGAGGATCCAGCAGGAGGATCCAGCAGGGCTGATCCAGCAGGGAGGATCCAGCAGGAGGATCCAGCAGGGCTGATCCAGCAGGGAGGATCCAGCAGGAGGATCCAGCAGGGCTGATCCAGCAGGGAGGATCCAGCAGGAGGATCCAGCAGGGCTGATCCAGCAGGGAGGATCCAGCAGGAGGATCCAGCAGGGCTGATCCAGCAGGGAGGATCCAGCAGGAGGATCCAGCAGGGAGGATCCAGCAGAAGGATCCAGCAGGGCTGATCCAGCAGGATCACAGAGATCCAGGCTCCTGGAGACTCCCCGGAGCAGGAGCAGCTCCCATGGGCCCCCCACCTGCACAGCCAGGCCCTGCCCTACCTGTGGTCTCCCCACTTCCCCCCCAGACAAAGAGACAAGGAGCAGAACAAAAAGGTGATTAGACTTTTAATTACCTCCCCACTTCTCTTCTCACAGCCTTTTGCATAACGCCTGCCTAAAACTGCAGGTACTTTACCACAAGCAATTATGCTAATGTCTGGAAACAGAGCTAATTGAATGGCAAAGAACACGCTGGAAAACGCAATCAAATTTAAATGAACAACCACAGTAAGGAAATACTGTATTTTCCAGTGCAATGCCAAGTGAAAACAGTCGTGTTTCGCTTTAACATTTTTTAAAATTCCATTCCAAATTCAACTTCAGTTTCAGAAAGAGCTGAAACTCCAGCAGAGCAGTCACAGATCTGCTCCTCACCCCCAGGTAAGCCAGGGCACATCCTGCCCTGACTGTGCCCGGGGAGAGGAGGAGAAAACCTCTCCTCTGTGCACAGAAACCAACATGGGAGTGAAACTCTGGGCTCTACAATGCCAGGTGCAATGGCTACTACCAACATGGGGAAAAAAGGGAAAGATCTCATCCTTCCAGGGCTCCAGCTGCCTAACTATAATTGCTGTAACTTATCAAAATAACTGCAGCAGTGCTCGCTGCAACTGGTAATGAAGAGTGTTCAAGTACACAAATAGAAATATCCATTACATAGAAGTTGCTCTGTTTGACTTCTTTTTTTCAGAGGAAAAAAAAAAAAAAAGGACTTCTTCATTTCACTGCCCCTAAAGAGACTCAGTTGAAGTCAGGCCGGGTTTGATTGCTTAAAATTCTGCTTATTTTGCAACTGCCAGGCTACAGCAAAATATTAAAGATTCAGCACTGAAGCACAGCCTGAGGTGTCAGCACAAGCACACAAGGTACCTGTGCATTCACATGGCAAAACTTTTGGAGGTTTTAAGCACAAATACCCCACTCCAGGGGCTGCCACACACTGGAGAGCTCCCCAGGAGTGCCACGGACACATCCCTGCTCTGGGGTTTCACAGCTCTGAGAGCATCTCTGACAACAGCAGACACAAGAACACTGATGGCTGAAGCTGCCAACACCTCCCACTGCAGTGAGCTGCCCACTGCCAGGCCAGCAGGAAGGCTTTGGGGCGTTTCTGCTCCAGCCAGAGGGAGGCCAGGGAAAGCTCAGCCAGCCCACAGATGCCCCCACTGCTCCACTTTTGCTGGGAAATCAGCTACTTTGTTCCCTACAGCCTCATTGCAGCAGGAATGACAGCACTGAGCCCCTCCAGGCCTCCCAGCACAGCCCCCACTCTGCAGCTGTGCCAGCCCAGCCAGAGCCCTCCCCAGATCTGCTGGGCAAAGATCTCAAGAAATCCATTCCCTGCTTCATCACCCACCCTCCCACTGAAATGTTCAATTTTATTCACATCTAAATTCTTTTTAATTGACATATGAAGGCTCTGGAAAATGGACTAACCTCACCATTTCTGCAACAGCTTTTCTGGTTTTGAACAGTGCTGAACTTCACTTCTCCCTTCCACTGCCCACACCACAGCCTATTTCAATACTTCCCTCTAGGTCCCATTGAACAGACTCCCAGTAAGCTCTGCTCATTCCCACTGCTCTTCCCAGCAGGTCCATGTATATTTTTTCACTGCAGTGCCAGGATGGACACAACATTGTGCCAGAAGAGGATTATTCCACAGGCCTCAGTGGCTGCAACACTCATTCTGTATTTACAGTCGTGTGCTGCAGCTGAGCCAGCACAGCCCAGGGCCGGCTGTCCCAGCCAAGCCACTGCCCCCAGGTTGCCCAGGCTGTGCCTGGGATTGCTGTGGCCCAGGTGGGGAGGAAGGACACTGCTGCATTTCCCTGCAGCCCTGCATTTCCCTGCAGCCCTGCATTTCCCTGCTCTGTGGGGTTTTTGTCACTGCCCCCCAGCCCATCTGGGATCTCTCCTCTGCTCCCTTCTCACCAGGCTCATTACCTCTGCAGAGAAAAAAAACTTTAACTGATGTGACACATTATATTGTTGACAAGCCCATACCAAGTAATACAATTTTCTCCTGGATGTTTCCAAATAATTGAATTATTTTCCCCGTAGTTTTCCAGACCCTGAAGTTGACAGATGGCCTTGCCTTGCCTTCTTCCCTTTCACAGCATTTCATCTTCTTGAAGACCTTTGCTTCACTAAGTCCTGTCCACACTCCAGTGTTCTTCAATCTACAGCACTGACTGCTCAGCAGGCATCTCACAGAAAGGTGAAACTAAACCCATCCTGAAAATACTGACATGAGTAATGCTTTATTGAGACTTGACTTACCAATTTTCTGATGAAAGATCTTGTCAAAGGTTAATTCACCCCTTTCCTCGAGGTATTTCTGCATAACGCTGCGGATACTGCAAGAAAAAAAAAAGAAAAGATGAGAAAGAAAAAGAGGAGTTACTTGAATTTGCTTTTTTTTAACCAGACCTTTCCCATATTTTGAAGAGAAGTCAGGTGGAGCCCTGGCCTGGCTGAGCTGATCCGTGGGGTCACTTCCCAGCAGACAGCCTGGGCACCACTTGGATTCTTCATTCCTGCATCAGGTTGAGCTTGCACAGTAAAATACCTGTACAGAGAGGGCCCAGGCAGCCCGAGCTGCCCAGGGTGAGCCACTCCAGCAGCAGCAGCAGCTCCACCAGGCCCTGCCTGGCCTGGGCCCTCAGCATCTCTCTGCCTGATAACGTCACAATCACCCACCTAAACCACATCAACATCAAAGATTTCCTTTCTTTGCCAAGTAACCTCAATATTCATTGTAATATAATGCCTATAAAAATTTCATATGGGCAACAATACAAGTTCATAAATTTTAAAGTCAATGCAGGCCAGCAGTGCTGGGCCTTGGTAAAGCAACCCTACAGTCACAGAATCAAGTCAAAATTCCACTGGACTTTCTCTGATTCCAATTTCACAATCTATTATTTTGATACATACTATTTATTACTACAATTATGCTACTTATTATTATAAAAATAACCCTGCTCAAAGTACAAGACCATTAAATATCACTCATATTTCTGCAGCAGCAAGACCGAGCAGCTCAGGGACATCCCCTCTCGTGTGCTGCCAGGGACCCATGGCCAGAGATGCTGAAACCTCCCAAATGCTGACAAACATCTCCTCCAGGGAGGGAGGAAAGCACCCACACTCCTCCTCACAGGAGGACCTGAGCCACGAATTCCGAATAACCTGACCAGAAACAAGTCTGTAACAAAGCCAAGAATTTTGCTGGAAGGCCCTAAACCCCCACATAGGAAAATATCCTATAAACAGCTTTTCTGTGTCTCTCCAAGCCCACATGGAACAGAGCTCTCTGCACAGTGTGATCCAAAGTGAGAGCTCTGGAGGCCAAGCACCACATCGAGTCAGACAGAACTGGGAGGGCTAAACCCTGCTCATCGGGGTGGAGATGCTGAATTATTCAGTGACGAACTTGCTGTTTATTTGTTCATTAAGAACCGGCTCTGCTCGCTGTGTTTTTTAACAATCTAAACAAAATATTGATTTCAGATGAAGAGGGAGCAGTAGATAGAGATCATGGAATCACAGGGTGGGTGGGTTGGAAGGGACTCAAAGCTCCTCCAGCCCTGGATGGGGACATTTCCACCATCCCAGGTGCTCCAAGGCCTGGCCAACCTGGGCACTGCCAGGGCTGGGGCAGCCACAGCTTCTCTGGGCACCTGGGCCTCCCCCCCTCCTGGGGAACAATTCCTTTGTGATATTTTATCTAAACCCTCAGCCAGGCCTTGCCCTCACCCTGAGTGCTCACAGGGCCATGGAGAGGAACAAGCCTGGCCCGAGTCCCCAGAGCTCCCCAGCCCCGTTCCCAGTGCCCACCAGACCTGCAGTAACACAGTAAGCCCTGGCACAACACTGACATAAGAGAGCTTTCTCTGCTCCAACAAGTGCACGGCAAGAAATCCCATCAGCAGACCCTCAGTCTAGACAAAGGCAGGAGATAATGCCAATGGAACGTGGGGCTGAGGCGCCCAGGAAAACAGGGATTGTGTAAGGAGCAAAGCCCCAGCGCCCTCCTCTCCCCACACCCCCACTCTCATGGGTGACATCAAAGGAACAAAATGTCTTTTGCAGCTACAGAATCTGAACAAATCTGTAAAATGATCACAGGCTACAGGAGTCCACGCTACATTCCAGCTCCTCCACAACACTCACAGCCCTTTAAAATCACTTCTGCTTATCCACAGGAATAAACAGGAATACATTACATGGAGTGGGTTATGACTGTCCAGAATAATCACCTCCTAATTCTCACATGAAGTTCCAGGTAGAAATCCTCCAGACTTCAAACAACTGAAGCAGGGTCCATGGATCCTTCGGAAGGATGGAAAATTTTAAAATGGAGCTTAGCACATTCCACAAACAGGAAGGAAATTCCCTCTCTGCTTTAGTCTCTTGAGTCATTAGTTGCCCTACACGTAAACAACCTGGGATTAAAAGCTGCATTTCACAGCAAGGCAGCCTTTCCTGCAGAGCTTTCCCTGGCCAGAGCTGCAGCAGCACCAAGGGCAGCAGGGCTGGGTCTGCACAGCTCCCCTGCAGCACCAGCAGCACCAAGGGCAGCAGGGCTGGGTCTGCACAGCTCCCCTGCAGCGCTGCAGGCACCAAGGGCAGCAGGGCTGGGTCTGCACAGCTCCCCTGCAGCGCTGCAGGGAGCACTCACAGGCTGGAGCAGCCTGGCACCCTGCAAGGTGTCCCTGCCAACCTCACCTATTCCATCAGTCTATAGAAGTTCTGCTATTCACTGCACACAGATTTTGTCCCTGAAGTTCTTCTGAAAGCAACTCCCAGCTCAGGAAAGGAAAGGGCACAGAAAGAGGTGACAGGGTGTATCCATATACACAACACTCCTGCACTGGAACTGGGTCAGGGAGCTCCTTACTCTACTGGCCTTCTTACTACTGGATCTTAAAGAGCTTTGAATTATTTATCAGCAAAGCAGATGATTTTTTTCTTGTAAATCAATAAGAGTCGGATTTGTGGGATGTGATCTGTTGTACAGGTGCACACATGCACACCACAGCCTGGAGAAACAGTGGCTGGCCTTGCTGCCAGCATGAAAGAAGCAGGCCCACATTAAGAATGAGCAGTTCCAGGCATTAATATATCCTCCAATAGGCTGAAACAGAAACAGGAGAACAGAAAAACAAAGTAAGAATGAAACTGCAGCTTTACAAGGACTGAGGAGAGCAGAGTTCAGCATTTAACTCTACCGACATTTCCTGTATGGTCATGAGCAGGTCATAAACTTTATCTGCTCAGATCCCAGTCTGTAAAATAAAGCTGGATTTATTTTTTCCCTCCTCTTTGTCATCAGAGCAGGTACCATCCCTCTGCCACGTGTGGCTGCTGTACCCAACAGCACACTAAGCTCCTGATGGCTCCTGCCATGTCCAGATTAATAATCATGTCAAGAAAATGCCAGATATTCATCAGCTCCATGGCCAGAGCTTTGCCTGCCAAGGTTTGGCCGTGCTCTCAGTGCCTGCCCTGTGTACTCCCACCACCCCTGTCCATCACAGCACCTTCATTTATCCCTGTGGCAGAGGTGACCAGCACTGAACGCTCACCAACCACTGAACCTGTTCCATGGTGCCTCCTCTCAGCCTGCACCCAGCTCAGAGCTCAGCAGAAGTCAATACTTCTCCAAAGGACTCAGCTCTCCATGCTGGAAAAGCTATTTTACACATTGGCACTGTGCTTCCAGCAGCTCGTGGGACACCTTCCCAGCACAGAAAGCCAGAAAGGATCACCAGAGCAGCTAAACTGATGTATTTATCTATTACTTGTGAAATCACAGAGTCACACTCAGTCCTGGAGGTCCTTCCCAATGCAAATCACTCTGAGTCAGTTATTAATCAATGCTCGTGCTCAGTCCCACCAGCAGGCAGAGCCATGAGTGACCCCAAACTTTGACCCCAAACAAAGCCATGAGTGACCCCAAACTTTGACCCCAAACAAAGCCATGAGTGACCCCAAACTTTGATGCCAAACAAAGCCATGAGTGACCCCAAACTTTGCTTTCTCCCCACAACACATCAATGCACCTCCCCTCCGCGGGGCTCTGCCCTTTCTGTCCCAACTTCACCCCTTTCTCCCCATTTTCAGCCCTCCCAAAGTTCACACCAAGCCACTTCCCCACACTGTCCCGATGCTCTCAGCGGTGCCGTGGGTGATTCCAGCCCAGATCCCTGCGGGTTGGAAAGGACCAGAGCCCGGCCACAGCTGCCCCAGCCCCTCCATCCCTGCAGCAGCAGCTCCAGCGTGCAAAATCTGCACCAGCTCCTCCAGGGTCACTGGCATGATCAGTGCTGAAACCTGAAACTAATATAAAAGCCTCTAAGTACACGGATTTCTCAGGAATAATTACACCAAATTGCGGTGTCAAGGACTTGCCCTTCCACCAGATTGCTGCTGCTGAGAAATTACAAGAAACAGAAATCAGAGCAAAATCACATCTCCTCACTCCGACTGCAATTAAGGCCGTCACCAACCATAAATTACTCTTTTTTTTAAACAAATACAAAATTACTGAAGATGTGCCAATTTTTTTCTAATCTTTCTCGGTCTCAAATGTTTAGAACTTTCTTTACAAGTAGCAAGTATAAACCTTGACTGAGAGACCAGGAACTACAGCCAACGTTGACAAACGCCTCTGATTTATTTATTCATTTATAGGCCTGGGATGCAATTTTGCAGAGATTTTCAGTGTTTATTTCTACTATCCAAATCCATCATAAAGTTGCTAAAATTGGACCAAAGATCCTGCCCCAAAGGCCTCTGAACTGAGAGCATGACAGGGTCAACAAGTACAATTCAAAGCACTGGCAGAATGGCCCAGAGCCATCGCAGCCCAAAGTGGGTTGTTTTTTTTCCTCTTTGTACAAGTGCATTTAAAAGGTTTAGCAATGCAAGATTGATCAAAAGTGAAAAGTGGGATGAAATATTTGGCCCAAGAATCAGATATTTCAAAGCTCTTTTAAACAACAAGCTAAAGCTACAGGAAAGCTCCAGTATTTTCTCTCTCCCAGAGGAAACAAGGGGGGGTGAATGTCCCTCCAGAACCCCACATCCCAACTCTGGGGCACTGTCCCTCCTAAAACACAACCAAAAAAGAAGCACAAAAGTGTCTTCATTGATTTTTTGCTCCTTGCTGTGCATTTTAACCTGGCAGTTCCTTTAAGGTCCCAGGAGTAAAGGAGAGATGAGAAAAGGAACCATAATCGTGGCCCAAAAGGAAGGTCACTGTCCCAAGGGGCTGTCCTGACCCATCCATGTGAGACATCGAGAGTAAAACATCCACACACATTCTGTATTCCTTCAATTGAGTTATGGGATTGTTTAGGTTGGAAAAGCCCTCAGACACCACCGAGTCCCACTGCTCCCCCAGCACAGCCAAGGCCACATCCACAGGGCTGCTAAACCCCTCCAGGGATGGGGACTCCACCACTGCCCTGGGCAGCTGTGCCAGGGCTGGACAGAAAGGAATTGTCCCTAAAATCCACCTAAACCTCTCCTGATGCACCTTGAGGCCATTTCCTCTGGGCACCAACTGGAGGTAACTCCATTCACCACTGCTCTTTGGACGCACCACCAACCACCCCCTGGTCCCACCACCACCACCACCCATCCCCTGGTCCCACCACCACCCATCCCCTGGTCCCACCACCAACCACCCCCTGGTCCCACCACCACCACCAACCACCCCCT
>VZRZ01006040.1:74033-85507 GCA_013398175.1 Climacteris rufus
CGGAGCGGCCGGGGGCTCCCCGGGCACGGCCCCGCCGCCCTGGGAGGGAGGGCAGGGCCTGGCACAGCTCGGGGCTGTGGCTGCCCCGGCCCCGCGCTTGGGCCACCTGCGGCAGCCAGCGGGGTCCCGGCGGTGCGGTGGGATGGGGCTCAGGCTCCCTGGCACCCCGAAGCGCTGGGGGTTCCCTGGGGCAGCGCCAGAGCCGAGAGCAGCCCTGGAGCGGGGAGCTGCCTGCGCGCCTCAGCACCCGGGCGGACACATCAATTTCGAATTAATCTCCTCATAATTTATTAAAGCGCGCGCATAACAAAAACAGGATACAAACAACTGCATCTGCGTGACACCCCATCGCTGCTCGGTGAAGCACTTGCTGGCAAATAATGATGCAAAACAAGGCACCCAGGTGTCCTCGGGCTCCGAGCAGAGCTCCCTGCTCGTGTGCCTCCTTCATGTAGTAGTAGCTCCACTGCAGCCGAGCAGATATGCAGATTTCAAGTGCTTTCTTTTCTGAATTTCGTCAAATATGTCATAAATAATTGGCTCAATGAAAGGCTAAGTCAATGACAAGTCTGAAGTTTGAAACTCAGCGTGTTTTGAGCTCTTTTCAAGTGCCGCCACTCCTCCTGCCTACATCTTTATGAAAGTTAATGATCTGATTAAAGCAAGGTAGAGTATACAGCTGGGAGGATTCCACCGTGCGGCTCATTATGAACCGTCTGAGAACCTGCTTTTTGTTGGAAATGTTAATCCAAGCCAACACTTTTCACTGCACGGCTCCGTTGGGGAAGGTTTCTCCTGCAGCGGTGGCCGCAGAGCAGAGCTGGGGCTCGGGGTGCAGAGGGGAGCAGAGGAGGCCGTGAGGCACATCCCTCCTTGGAAGCTCGGGGTGAAGTCTCCCACCAGCCCTGTTTGAAGGCTTCACTGATCCAAGCTACAGTCTGGAAAGGGCTGGTTTTGTCTCTCGAAATCCTCTGGGCTGGCAGGACTGCTGGGGCTCACACTGCAGAGCCTGGGGCAGAGCCTCCCCGTGGGCTCTGCGTTTGCAGGGTGTGGTGAGAGACACATCCCCGGGGCCCTCTCCCCACGTCCTGACCCTGCTTCTCTCAGTGGACACTGCTCTTCCCTGGGGACTGCCCGGTTTTGGCTTCTGCAGCCCCTCTGCCCATCACTGGTGTTTCCACAGAAGGAGCTGGGTTTCATTTCCTGGAGCGTGACTGTGCAGCAGCAGCACGGGGAGGATCTGGGCGCTGACCTGAGGGTGTTGCTAAACACCCCGAGCAAACAGAAACCATCGCCCGGATGAGGAGGGCCCTGTGCTTGCTGAGACATTTGAATGACTTTACAGTGATGGTGGCAGCAATAGCAGCCACCAAAACGCCCCTTAGGATTCCCAACGCTCTCCCATTTATCCCTGTGCCATGTTTCCACCGCTGTTATCTGGATATTATTGTTGTACAGACGTCAAAGTCATTCCTGGTGACGGTTTCTAGGAAGTCAGGTCTGGCAAGGGCCAAGTTAAGGAACCTGCTCCCTCCTTTCTGCGTTTGAGTTTCCGTTTTTTGGCAGTGTGGCAGCAGCAGCTGGCACCAGAGTGGTGCTGGGTGCTGAGGACAGTGTTCCCTGCACTGTTGGTGTCCCGAGGGTGACAGCAGCACAGCCAGAGCCTCTGCACATCCCCACAGCCTCCCCAGGCACAGGCTGGGGACACAGCCCGCCTCAGGCTCTGCATGCTCACCTCTAAGAGTGTGTAAAACACACACATTTTTCTATCTGCAGGTATTTTAAAGGTCACTGGGATGGGCATTTTTGAATGACTGAGTGGAATCAAACCTGATTTTCCCCCGAAGCTGAAGCGAGCAGAGCAGGCAGTGCCTCCTCCCTTGCAGGGAAGTTCCCTTCCCCAGGTGCAAGCCTGCAGCTTTCCTTGGCCTGTGTTGCCTCCCAGGCCAAGTGTTTGTGTTGTTCCTGTGTTGTTCTGTGCCACGTGTGCTGGGTTTGGCGTTGGGGTGTGTTTATAAACAGCGCTCTGGGATTCCCCCAGGTACAGGAACCCCGCAGTTAATCGATGCCAGGGCTGGCAGAGGTCACAATACCACACACTCTCAGTGCATTTAAGTATCTCCTGACATTTCTGTGCATGGTGATAGATACTGTTCAATCAATCTCAGCTTGTCTCGGGGGCTGGCTGGGCTGCAGCTTCTGCATCCACTGCAGAGCCAGGAAATCAACCTCCCCTCTGCTGCTCCTTCCTTCCGAGGAGCGAGTTCCTCCTACCATCTGTGTAAGATTTAAATGTTTAATTTTGCCCTGCTCTGCTTCACAGGATGACAGATGATATTACAGAGAGCAACGAGGCTGTTGTAGATTTATTAGTGTGTTCCACATTGACACCACCCCATCAAGATAATGATGCAACACGTTACCCAGGACGGAGCCACATCCGTCCTGTTGCCCTCCAGGCTGTGCCAAATCCCTTTTCAAACAAGATCTCTGCTCTATGCTAATGTCAACAACATCTCTTGAGGGGAATGTTCACACAGAAGATCATTAAATACTATTTTTAAGACTGTTTTTGCTAATATTTCTAATATATGAACAGAAATGCACATAGGTGGAGACGAAGAGCATTGAGGAGTGTTCAGCTCAGTGACCTCCATGGGATGCTGCTGTCTACAGAGAGAGCAAATTCCTTGCTTCTCCTTGGCAGCACTGGTGGAGGATAATGTACTGGAGGATAATTCTCAATGGGAATCTGACTCTCTGTGGCTTGTTAATAGAGAGGTTACGTTTTGCTGCTTCCTCCACTGCTGGCAGGGCTGTGTGGGGTGCCTGACCGTGGTGCCCCACGCTCACCCCAGTGCTCCCAGTGCTCCCAGTGCTCCCGAGCTCAGGGCTGCCTGGAGGGGAAGCAGCTCCTGCTTCATGAGGTTGTGTGAGGATTCAGAAGGCAGCAGGGGTGGAGAGCCTGGGGGCCAGGAGGACGCAGAGAAACACAAACTATTCCTGGGAAAAGCAGGGCAGTGCCAGTGCTCCCCGTGCCACCCCGCAGCCTCCCAAGGAAGCAGCCCCGCTCCAGCCCCTTTGCCTGTCAAACTCTGCTCCTTGCCAGCCCCAGGGTGGCTCTGGCCCCTCTCCCCTGCAGGGAGGCACATCCCTGCCAGTCCCACCGCTCATTCCCCTGAAGGGAGACACATCCCTGCCAGTCCCACCGCTCATTCACCTGCAGGGACACACATCCCTCCAGTCCCACCGCTCATTCCCCTGCAGCACCCGCACCCACGCAGGGCTTGCAGCCCATCCCCTTGATGCCGTGCTAATAAGTGCTGAGGCAGTGTGGCAAACAGATAGAGTAATTAATGGCCCTGGCTGCTGCTGCTTTTATTCACTGCCTATTCCACAAGGAGCAGTTTTACAGAAGGCAGCCTGTGCCCGTGCATCTGGCACCCCAAATCCTGGGATGGGGGAGCTCCACAGCTCTGGCTCCTCTGCATCTCCACAGGTTCCTCCTGCTTTCTCCTGAACACTCTCAACAAAGGTGCTTCAGCCACCTCAGACAGGTAAAGCCTCAAGGTAGCTTATCTTCATCATGTTCCTTTTTGCAAATAGCTGACACGATGAGGAGGCTGGGTTTTAATTAGGAAACAAGTGGCAATTCAATTCTCAAAAATATTATTCACCATCAAACATTTGTACTGGCATAGTCAGACTAGCAATAATTATGTCCTCTGGGGGCAGAGATAAGAGCAGAGTTGAAAGTCATGCAACATCTATAAAGTCTTGCATGAGAAAACACAGGCACGAGGAGTCCGAGGCCTCCCGCTCGCCATTGCATCACACCATTCCTCTCACCATGTAATAAAAATATCTTACTGACATTTCCCCCTGCACATTTTCTTCCCCTGACACGGCACACAGCAATGTCCTGGTGCTGCCTCCCACCCCATCCTTGCTGTGCCAGCTGCAGCCCAGAGCCCTGGCTGTGACCCTTGGCAGCACCCAGGGATGGCACTGGGACCGTGTGAGGGTGGCACAGCCTCCCTCCCTCCAGGCACACGGACAGGGAAAGAAGCATCACCCTCTCACCCGGCCAGAGCAAGCTTGAAAAGCACAGCAGCAGCGTCTGGAGGCAGCATTGCCACACCAAAACCACCCCAGGTGATGCAAGGAGGCACAGGGGTGATGCTGGAGAGATGAGATGCGCTGCAGGGGCAGGGCAGAGCCAGGGAGCTGCATTAATGCCCAGCCCTGGTTCTGCTCCTTAAGCAGCATCACCTGGAGCATCCCCCTGCACCCACCTGGGCTCCTCTGCAGGAATATCACAGGGCAGGAGCGAGCAAGGACGAGTTTGAGCCATTTTCCCATGTAAATCCCCGCCATGGTTGTCCTTGCAGCTCAGTCACGACCTGGATGTGGCATCTCCCTCAGTCCTGGCTGGAGGGGCTCCTGACAGCCCTGCCCGTGGGGGTTAGAGGTGGCTGAGAACCAGGGGAGGGGCAGTGACCCTGACAGACCCTGCTCTGCTCACAGGGCACCTCCCCACATCCCCCCCGTGCCATCCCATGCCCAGCTCAGAACTGACCCAGGTCCCTGATTTAAAAACAATAGAGAGTGTTGCTACAGATTAAAGCAAATAAACCCAGTGAGAACTGGAACAGCAAATGTCTCAAAGCCCCAGAAAGAGTCAAAGTGTCCCTGTTCAGCACTGTGGTGGGATCAGACACTGAGAGAGCCTTTTCCCTGCACAGATTGATCAGACAAACAGATGTCAAGAGGGACCCATTGAGCATTTGCTGTTCCACGGGCTGGCTTGAATGTAACTCGATAAAGGGGGGGAAAAAGTCAATAATTGCCTAATTTAGCTATAAATTTTGAGGGACAGAAGGAGCAAAACCAACAACTGTGTAGACATTGAAATGGCAGAAGGTAATTCAGATTCTGTCACGGCATCTATGGAAGGTAAATATTCAGTGATGGAAAGGAGAGCCTTCCTCTCCTGGGAGGTTCTGCTGCCCATCCCAGGCAGGGTCAGGGCAGGGTCGGTGCTGGAGGTGCTGCCAGGGCTCAGAGCTCTCCCCAGCTGCAGCCGTGGGGGCCCAGGCACGGTGGGACTGGGGCAGCAGCCAGCGGGAGCGGGGCTGAAATTCCCCTGGAGCACCAGAGAGTCTGCCTCTGCTCCTTGGAAACAATCTGCTTCTGTGGGAAATGCTTTCTAGTTATTTCTCTTGCCTGGCTCCGAGTGTGTTTACACACAAATTGGCATTTGCTGCCCTGGCTGATCATTCACCCGCATCGCAGCTCGCCCGTCTGGGCCCGGCGCTGGCCCTGGGCGCCTCCTGTCACCCCAGCCGAGGGCAGGGAGGGCTGCAAGGGCCAGCACGGCTGCTCCTGCACCTCTGCTGCCTGGCCCCGGGGCACCCAGGGGCTGCAAAGCCTCCAGAGCCATGGGAATGCACTGCCTGCTCGGGATGGAAATGGCACGGGGTTTATTTGTACTTCTGTCACATCAAAGGGGCCCTTGTTTGAATTCTTCTGCCTTTAGCCTGGAGAAGAAGAAGGGGAAAGATTGGGTCCTATTAATAGCCTCGCATCCCACAAGATCCGAGCCACGCAAGGAGCCATGAAAGACTGCGGCATCTGATTCCCTGAATAAATGAGGTAATTTAGGAAGAAGTGCGTGCTCAGCAGCCTTCATTACTGCCTTCTGCAGCTCGCTGGGGGATGACAGTGACAACTCACTTCGGTGTCAGTAGCACCCAGGTCCCAGAGGAGCCGTGCTGCGCCTCAGAGCGAGGGTTCCACCCCCCCAAAATTCCTGATGCTGCAGCAAAATTCCCCAGGACAGGCACAGAGCAGGAGGAAGGAGCACCCCAGCAGGCTGATGGGCCAGCAAAGGGGAGGCACAGCTTCCTGCAGGGATGCCAAGGGCCTGGTGCTGGTGAGGGGACAAGGGGAAGCTCGGGAAGTCACCCGCACCGGGAAGGAGCCAGCGGGGAGCAGGGTTGTGGGGGGAGCTGCAGCCCTGCATCCCCGGGAACAGAGGAGGCAAAGGCACCGGGGAGGGCAGGGGAGCTGCAGGTGGGCTGCTGTGGCAGGGACAGGTGCTGCAGGCTCCTGACACGGTCCCACAGCAGGAATTTCCCTGGTGGGCTGTGGGCTGTGCGGACATCGCCCTGCATGGGCTGTGGGTGCACGGACATCCTTCTGCACCGGCTGTGAGTGCACGGACATCCCTCTGCACAGGTGGACATCCCTCTGCACGGGCTGTGGGCTGTGTGGACATTGCCCTGCATGGGCTGTGGGCTGTGTGGCCATCGCCCTGCACGGGCTGTGGGTGCACGGACATCCCTCTGCACGGGTGGACATCCCTCTGCACGGGCTGTGGGTGCACGGACATCCCTCTGCACNCCCTCTGCACGGGCTGTGGGTGCACGGACATCACCCTGCACCGGCTGTGGGTGCACGGACATTCCTCTGCACCGGGGTCAGCAGGGGCACGGGGAGGGCTCTGAGCCCGCTCCACCGCACCCGTCCTGGCAGCGCTGAGGTTTCTGTCAGCTTTCCCTTAAGCAGCTTGTGGGGCTCTGCGTGTCAGGGTTAATCCCGACACCAAGGGGCCGTGTGGCAGCGGGTGGCTCCTGCTGCGCCATCGCCCGCACGCAGGGGCTGCGGCCTGAGCTGCCCTTTGCACCTCGGGCCTGAGGGCACCGGAGCCACCAACGGTGCTGTCCCCTGCTGCTGCCTCTGCCCTGGGCCAGCACCAAACCCTGGCTGTGAGACCGCGGGAAGGGGCCTGGGAGAAAGGAGCCCAGAGCGAACAGCAGCACAGGGGATCTGCAGGGTCATAACCCGTCCTGTCTGCAGGCCCATGGGTCAAACAGTTCCTCTTCCCTCTTGGTGCCCCTGTAAAGCAGAGCAGTAAATTGCCTGTAAAGCAGAGCAGTAAATTGCCTTCCCTTCCCAGCTGAGGGACCGTGGTTCCAGCGAGCCCACTGCCCGGGGCAGCGGCCGCAGGGGCTCTGCGAGGTGGCTCAGTGGGCACATCCACACGGGTGGCTGCAGCCCCCCAGGACAGCCTTCCCCGGGGAGCAGGGACTGCTCACAGAGAGATTTACACGTCAGAAAGCACAGTGAATAAACCCTCAGTGACCTCAAAAACATCTTTCTGCTAAAGTGCATTCCCACAGAATTCGCATCTGCAGCTCAGCCTGACCCTGTGGCTGGGAAGAGGCACCACCTCCAACGGGAGGGTAGAAGCTCTCCTAGAGCAGCAGCCAGTGCCGTGCATTCCGTAAGGGAATTAGGGCAAATTCGGGCACCAAAATGCCATTTCTGTGGGAAGGGACCTGCTGCTGTCCTGGTGCCACCATCCCTGCGGCGGCCACTGTCCCCAGGGGAGCGGAGCCACTGTCCCCATGGGAGCAGAGCCACTGTCCCCAGGGAAGCAGAGCCACTGTCCCCATGGGAGCAGAGCCACTGTCCCCAGGGAAGCAGAGCCACTGTCCCCATGGGAGCAGAGCCACTGTCCCCAGGGAAGCAGAGCCACTGTCCCCATGGGAGCAGAGCCACTGTCCCCAGGGAAGCAGAGCCACTGTCCCCATGGGAGCAGAGCCACTGTCCCCAGGGAAGCAGAGCCACTGTCCCCATGGGAGCAGAGCCACTGTCCCCAGGGAAGCAGAGCCACTGTCCCCATGGGAGCAGAGCCACTGTCCCCAGGGAAGCAGAGCCACTGTCCCCATGGGAGCAGAGCCACTGTCCCCAGGGAAGCAGAGCCACTGTCCCCATGGGAGCAGAGCCACTGTCCCCAGGGAAGCAGAGCCACTGTCCCCATGGGAGCAGAGCCACTGTCCCCAGGGAAGCAGAGCCACTGTCCCCATGGGAGCAGAGCCACTGTCCCCAGGGAAGCAGAGCCACTGTCCCCATGGGAGCAGAGCCACTGTCCCCAGGGAAGCAGAGCCACTGTCCCCATGGGAGCAGAGCCACTGTCCCCAGGGGAGCAGAGCCACTGTCCCGACGGGAGCAGAGCCACTGTCCCCAGGGGAGCAGAGCCACTGTCCCCACGGGAGCGGAGCCACTGTCCCCATGGGAGCGGAGCCACTGTCCCCATGGGAGCAGAGCCACTGTCCCCATGGGAGCAGAGCCACTGTCCTTCGGAGCCCGGGCGGTGTCCGGAGGGATGGCAGCGGTTAAAGTGCCCCGCTTCCCGTTCCACATGGCCTCTCCCTTCGCAGCTCATCTGGGCACATAATGGACTTTGCCTTCTGACTTAATCTGCTGTAAATCTCTCCCGTAATTGCTCATCATCCGGAGACCCGGAGAGAGCCAGGGCAGACGTTCCTTAGTGTGACACAGCCATCCCCTCCCTCCCTGCCCTCGTCCTGCTGCCAACCTGTGCCCAGAGCCCCCAGCAAACCCAGAGCGCCCAGTACATCCAGCACGGCGGAACACCCAGTATGCCCAGTACACCCAGTACCTCGGGGCACCCCTGCCCCCTTTGCCTCCCCGTGTGGCACTCCCACAAGCTGCAGCGGCAGGAACACCCGGGGGAGGCTCTCGGTGGGAACTGAGGCTGCAGCAATCCCGTTCAGCCCCCAAAACCGACGGGCTCTGTCCTCCCCCCGGCGCCTCAGCCTCTCCCACCCCCGAAGGAGCCCGGGTCTGCCCTGGGCAGGTGGCCCCGGCAGGTGGGGACAGGTCAGGGGCTGGCAGGGCACAGTCCTGGCAGCACAGGGCACAGTCCTGGCAGCACAGGGCACACCCTGGCAGCACAGGGCACAGTCCTGGCAGCACAGGGCACACCCTGGCAGCACAGGGCACAGTCCTGGCAGCACAGGGCACAGTCCTGGAAGCACAGGGCACAAAGCACCCCAGGGAGCGGGTGCTGCTGGGGGCTGCAGCCTCTGAGCCCGAAGCTGCTGTCCCGGCCGCCGTGGGCAGCGCTCGTTCCGCGGCTCCCGGAGCGATGCGGTCCTGCCGAGGAGCCCCAGACGTCACTCGCGGGAAGGTTGCTAAGACAGCGGGTCCCTCCTCACCATGCACGGCTTCATTACGCGGCTCCCGAAATGGATGTTACACACGAGTGACATTTGCCTTGCGGCATATGAGCTCCCGAAATAGCGGGCGGCTCCCCGCCTCGCCGCTTTGCTTTCCCCAAGAATGTCCCCGCTGTCTGCGGGGCTGCTGAGCCCCCGGCCCGGCACAGCCCTGCGGGTGGGGGGCACAGGGATGGGGACCCCAAAGCCGCCGAGCTGTGCCAGCGATGGGGGGTCCGGGCTGGGCTGTGGCCAGGATGGGCCGGGTGGGCTGAGCCTGGGGAACCGTGCAGGGCCCTCCCTGGCTCCTTCTCTCCCTGCCTCAAACTTCTTTCCTGCTGCTTCGCCCAGGGTTGTTCTGCGGGCTGGGTGTTGCAGCCCGACGGGAACGGCCCCGGGGGTTGCTCCAGACACAGCCCCGCTCCTGCACGGACCTCCCAACGACGCTGGACTCCGGTGCTCTGCCAAAGGGACCAAATCCAGCTCGGGACACACCTTCCAACGCACACAGAGGGGACAGAGGGGACAGGGCACCGTGTCACACCCAGGCACCCAGCAAAGTCACTGCTCCTGGGCTGCAGCCACGGCCACAGCAGCACCGGGGACCGGAGGGATCAGCTGTTCCCATGGCCATTTCATCTAAAATTGCTTAAACTCAGCCCAGGCTGTGCTTTGAGATGAACTGAACCGTGCAGGGAGAAGGTCTGTCACCAACTCTGCTCCATACGTAAGGCACAAATAAAAAAGAAACATAAAGGTTTTGTCTGTGCTGAAGAGAGAAATTTGCTTTCCTTTTTTCCCCCGATTCCCTAAGAGCATCCCCTCAGCCGAGCTGTGCAGCACTGCCGTAAGCCGCTGATTTATTTTAATCCCATTGCGTTGCCGTGCGCTCGCTCTCAGCCGCCCGGGCTGGGAGGAGCAGAGTCTTCCTAAGGGGCGCTGCTGCTGCCCGGGAATTCCCAGCTCGGACCGTGCTCCTGTGGCTCTGCTGCCGCTGGCAGGAGGCCGTGCTGCTGGACCTGCAGCCTCCAAGTGTTGCTTTAGCTTTTAACCCTTCTATATTTCAAATTCTGTATTGCCTGGTGTGTAACTCTGAGATGCTTCACAGCCCGTGAGCTGCTGTTCTCTACAGACAGAGCAGGGCCGCTCTGGGCTGGCTCTTCAAGGACACTCAGACTGCCCAGGCCCGGCTTCTAAAGGGGGGGGGGAATGAGCTAGGGAGGCCGGGGGAAATTGCAAAGTTTGAATTGGTGAATTGATGCTGATCTGCAAATGGACCAAACCTATAAAGGTGTGGAGAACTCGTGACTCGCTGTCCATTTTGGGTGATGCCCCAAGGGGGGCTTTGTCTGCCCTAAATGTACCTTTGAAGGCCTTTGGAATAAACACCCACCTTTATTCCCTTACTGCTGACTGGTGTCAGTTTTTGGGCAGCCTTTTCAGGCAACAGGAGGATGTGCAGCGCTGGCTGCTCCCGTCCAGCCCCCGGCCGGAGCTGCCGCCGCTCTCTGCCCGGCTCGGTGTGGGGTGACCCTGGCACTGCCCGGCTCCGCTGCCATCGGGGCTGCCCTGGCCGCTCGCCCGGAGGGAAACGCAACCTTTGCTTTCTCCCGGGGCTCCGGGGAGACCGTGGGATGGCGGCCCCGTCCCGCGGCACCGGGCGGCTCTGCCTGCCCAGCCCCTCGCTCTGGGGGGGCCTTCCCGCTGCTCCCAGCACATCCCTCTGGCTTCCCGCGGGTTTAAAGCCTTCGGGTTTGTCCTGAGCCTTCCATCATCGGGGGCGGGCGGTGGGGCCGCAGCGTCGCTGGCCGGGCCGGCTGCAATCCCCTGATACCCCTTAATCCCATTATGTCTCCGTGAGGCTGCTTCCAATTCTGGCCCTTGAAGAAGTGATGTTTCTTAATTAGCTTTTCAGCCGGGCGGGGGTTTTACTGGCTGAAAGAAGCTGTAGAGCTTTCATTCCTTCCTTTCTCCCTCATCACACGGATGTCAGCAACAAAAACAAGGAGCAGAAAGCAAAGCCTGGCATTGAGCACAGGAGCATCCACCAGGGCCACAGAGCCCTGGTTCCACGAGGTGCTCATTTGTCTCAGCAGTTGCTGGGCAGAGCTGGCACTGCCCCTGCCCATGACCCAGAGCTGTCCCGGGCGAAGCCACACTCGGAGCTGGCACCAGCCCAGCGATGCCACCGGGTCCCGAGTCAGCGCCCAGCAGCCGCCAATCCCGGCTGATTCCCTCCCCACTGCTAATCCTGGCGCTTGGCTGCAGCCTGCAGAGCCTGAAATGGAAAAATCTCTTGGCCCCGTCCCCACTCCCCCTTCACATCTGAGTAATACTGGTGTGCACAAGCAGAGGTTCTGCTCGTGACACGGTGCCAGTGCCTGGTGTCCCCCCATCCTCCTCTAGTCACCCCATCCTCTCCAGTGCCCCATCCTCCCCCAGCTC
>VZRZ01006040.1:108453-168204 GCA_013398175.1 Climacteris rufus
CACACACAGCCAGCGGGGCTCCGTGAAGGGGCAGCAGAAAGGGCAAAGCCCACGGGCTGCAGGGGAGGCAGCAGGGGAGGCAGCAGGGACAGGCAGTAGGGACCCGCACCAGGGTGTGGATCCCTCTTCCCAGGGATGGGGTGCATTCCAGGCGGGCAGAGGCTTTCCCTGCAGGGAGCTGGGCACCAGGTGGCAGCCTGAGGCTGCAGGGGCACAGCCTGGGGAAGGAGGGGCAGCAGCTGCACCCCGGCCTGGGATGCTCCCAGTCTGTTCCTACAACTCCTGCCCTGGCCGAGACTGACAGAGTGAGCTGCAGGGTCAGGACTGAAAGCTGGACACAGTTGTGTCTGCCTTTGTCATGCAGGCAAGGAAAAAATAAGAAGACTCTGCTGTCAGTAAAAACTGGGCTGTCTCGCTTCTAATTCCCAGTTTGAAAAAACCCAAACCTACAGGATTTATGGAGTTTTCATTTTTTTAATCCTCTTGCTAGAAATCTTTTGCTACTGTTTCTTGCGCACATATCTAGGAAACCTGTCCTAAAATCAAAAACCCGTGTATATATCAACATATGCATCTTTTTTAAACAATAAAGCTTAGTATTTGGTAGAGCCCACAGTGACAGCAATCCTGGGAGAAGGAGTTTTCCAGGACCAGCAGCAGCAGCACATGGTACAGTGTGCAGCCTGGCAGGGCAGACACTGCCCAGAGGGTTTCCAGCACAGAGCACAGGGAATGCTCTCCCTCCTTCACCAGTGGGCCCCAGGATAATTAAGACTGGCACTAATGAGCTCTGGGGAAGGTTTTGTCTAGGGCTTTTGCTTCAAATGAGATTTGGTATCTGCAGCATTAGGCTTTAGACCCAGTGCAAGATGAAGAATGGAGAGAGGAGGGACAATCTGCAGGACCTTTCATGGAAATGAAAGTGTTGAAAGGATCCTGTTGGATCTGCACATCTCCAAAAAGCCTCTTCCCTGCCCCATCCCAGGGCTGCAGCTGATACAATCCACGGAGGTTTTCAAACTGCAATATTTGAGAGCAAGACATAACAGAAATGCAGCTGAATTTGCACTGCTTGGTGATTCCTAATCCACAAACCTTCCCCATGGATTCTCCTCTGGAGTCCCTGCACAATCACAGCCCCCACACACCAAGCCCTGTGGCACAGCTCATCCCCAAACGTGGGAAAGGTGCCTGGAGTCCCAACCCTGCCGTGCACAGTGGATGCTTTGCAGTGAACAGCAAATTAGGGGGGAAATTCCCTTTGGAAAAATGAAACTGGAAATGTATTTTCAGTTCTCATTACTGAGGTACATCATGCAGCTCCTTCACGACTTCATTAAGGTTTCAGGGTTTGTGAGCACATCCATGAGCTGCCCCTGATGCTCCACAGGTGCATTTACAGACATTTCTGTGAGAATTCATCCCTCATGAGGAGCACACAAACCCAGCACGGTGGTTATCAAAATGGGCAATAAACTGACTGCAATCCTCACTTTCAACTGCAATTAAATTTAATTACTTTTAGCAAGACCGTGCATAGAGGCCATAAAGGTGTTGCTTCAGCCTGTGAAATGGGGAGTCAGAGCTGTATGGATCCACAACCTAAAACCAGTTCCTTTTCTGTAAAAAACCAGCAATTTTCTTTATGAAGACTGTTCTAATCTAAAAGAGTTTTGTACAATGTCAACTTGGAAAAGCTTGCTAAAGGACTTGAGAAAAATTAAAATAAAATCTTTAGATGAATTAAGAAAAATCCAATTAATGCCTTCCAGTTGGATGGTTTCATCTGTGGCCAAAGCCCACGGGAACCAGCCCAGAGGAGCCCCTACAGCAATCCCAGCAGGGACTCAGCTCTGGAGGAAAATGTTCCTTCCTTCCTCCACCTTCTAAAAGCTGCTCTAGGAAAAGGACCATGTCCATCCTGCTGCCATGCAGTTATGGATGTTATTTCAGAATTCCCTCTGTCTCCCAGGGAAGTGGTGGAGTCACCATCCCTGGAAGTGCTCAGAGACCAGGCAGAGGTGGCCCTGGGCCCGTGGGATGCAGGGCAGGGTTGGACTCAGTGATCTGGGAGGGCTTTTCCAGCCTCAAGGACTCTGTGATTCCAGGAAGATGAGGTCACTCTCTAATGAAACACTCCTGAAATAATCCCTGCAAGGCTCCAGCACTGGGAAGTGCCCCAGACTGGAGGTTCCCCAGCACAGCAGGAGCTGTGGCACCGGTTGGGATGTGACACCGTGGGGCTGGCAGGGAAAAAGCTCCGAGGGAAATGAGCCAGGCCAAACAGGAAAACTGAATTATCAACAGCTCCTGGGAGTTCCTGCCTCCAGCTGGGTGAGGAGGAGGCACCAGAGGAAGAGCCCTGCTCAGAGCACCCCCAGCAAGGTGGGGACAACGTCTGCACTGCTCCTGGCAGGGGCTGCCTGCTTCACACACAATAAACTGCAGACTAAATGCACCTTCAGTACATTCCAGGAAGATTCCCGTTATTTAAAAGTACTTTAATGTCCTTCCTCTCCAAGTGCCTGAATTAATACACCAGTAATTCTCCTGCAATGAGCTGTAAGTCAAACTAAAGCAGAGCAATGGGGTGGCAAAATGCTGAAAACTCTCTACACTGTCATGGTTATATTGTAAAAAAGCCAAACATTTCTTGTAGTGGAAACAAAATTCCAGCACCTGGGATTGAGTTCAACCCTTCAGTGAACTGGAATGTGTAGGTGAGGCTGTTCTACCCAGGATGGATGGATTGCAATCACTCTGCAGTGCTGTCTGCTCTGGAGCTGAGACAAACACCTTTGTTCAGAAACTGATCTCAGAAATGTCTGTACCATGCTGGAATCCAAGTTAATTTTACAGCAGCCTGGCTGACACTGTTGGCATTCACTTGGCTGCTGAACCTCGAGCTGGTCGTTACCCTGATTTCATAAGCAATGAAATATTTATAACACACAGTTCTCAAGTGCAGAACACACCAAATATAATTGGCATTAATGTCTGCTGTAAGATCTCAACAAGTATAGCACTAAAAAACAGATAAAATGCTATTTTCATACCACACTGAGCAGACAGGACATGGGTTCAGGGTAGATCAAGCTGTAATTTACACAACAGGTGTAAACTATAAAAAACCTCACACTTTGCTGCTCTAGGTTTATTTCACTGAATCATTTTAAGAACAGAAAAGCATCAGCAATACTGTGTTTCACTCAAGTGATATTCCATTTCATCCTCCACTTCACCACAGTAAAACACTGGGGAGTGTGAGATGTGGACATGGAGAGATGCACCCTGGGGCTCAGAGTCCCTGCTCCACAGGCATTTTGCTGTTCAGCCCAGCTGGCAGCACTGCTGAGGCTGTTCAGGGGATGCCAGTGGCAGAACACTGATTTATAAACAAAGAAAAATCAAAGTGTCCAAGAACAGTGCTTGGAGCAACTGCTCTAGTGGAAGGTGCCCCATGGCTGAGGGCTGGAATGGGGTGATCTTTGAGACCCTTCTGTTGCCTTAGGTTTAAACTCTTATATTTTTCAAATTCTGTATTGCCTGGTGTGTAACTCTGAGATGCTTTACCGCCTGTGAGCTGCTGCTCTCTACAGACAGAGCAGGGCCTCTCTGGGCTGCTCTGCAAGGACACTCAGACTGCCCAGGCCCAGCTTCTAAAGGGGGAGCAGCAAGCTGAGGGAGGTAGGGGGAATTGCAAAGCTTTAATTGGTGAATTGATGCTGATCTGCAAATGGACCAAACCTATAAAGGTGTGGAGAACTCGGGACTCGCTGTCCGTTTTGGGTGATGCCCCTGGGGGGCTCTGTCTGCCCTAAACGAACCTTTGAAGGCCTTTGGAATAAACCCCCACCTTTCTTCCCTTCCTCCTGCCTGGTGTCAGTTTTTGGGCAGCCTTTTCAGAGACCCCTTGCAGCAGAAGTGAGGGCTGCAGGCTGCCCCAGGAGCAGGGCACTCTCACCTGTGGCTGCTGGGCTGCTGCGGGCTCCAGGTGCCGTACTGGCTGTCGGGCTCCTGCACCAGCGTGTCCGTGTCCTTGGCCCCCGCTGCTGGCCTGGAGAAGCACTGCCTCAGCTGCTCCTGCAAGGAAACTCTGTCAGTGTCAGTGCCCCAGCCCCAACAGCCAGCACAGGGTTTGAATCTGCCAGCCAAACGTGGCCAGCTGGGAATGAACCCGGGCAGGGAAACGTGCTGCGAGCTCGGAACGACTGCTCTCAGTACAGTAATTCTCTATACAATAATTACAGTGATTGTTTTCCTGGGCAGGTAATGGATTCTGACTCCCTGGTTTCACTGACTCCGTGCTGCTTTAATATTGCTCTTATCTCAGGTTGCACAGAATATCTCAAAGCACCTGTGCAAGCACAAGGAACAACATTTCATCTCCCCAAGCATAGCAGGCAAACATCAACTCTACTGCTCTTTTCCTTGGTTTAATAAAAAGATCCTTTTTTGTCAAGCTTTCTTTGGAAGACACTCAAAATAAAATACATAAATAAATAAATAAGCACAGGGGCAGAGACAAAAAGCCTTCTACAAACTGATGTAACATCCAAACCCAAGGCAGGACAGACCACGCTGGGTTTGCTCTCTTCTACTCTGGCCTCTCATTTCCTGACTGTTTTGATTTCGTGGATCTGCTGTTTCCCTAGGAAGGCAGGAGTGGATCCCAGGCCCTGCCCTCCCCAGGGAGAGAAGTGGGTCAGTGCTGGCACCCCAGACTGCAGCAGAGCAGGGTCAGTGCAGCCCTGCAGTTGTGCTGAGCTACTCAGGGAACCTCAGGAGTTCCTGAAATCCTACCCTGGGAGCAGATAATGAACTGTTGGTTCCTTTCACCTTTATTACCCTGAAAAAATACAAACATGGCTTTCAGCTCCACATCAGCTTTGCTTATCAAGATTTTATCTGACAACAGATGACATGGTTTTCCACCTGCCCTTGGAAAAATCCAAGGATTTTTCTCTCTTTATAAAGAGACCCACCAAGCAAAACACATTGCTAGGACTAGAACACCTCTCTTTCTCTTCAGGCAGCACACACAAAGGAACAATCATTAAGAAATCCCATATATAATATGTAGAATCCTTCATATTATTGGGGAAATAAAAAGATTGCATGTTTTCTTGTTTCCTTAATTTTGTACACCTACAGAATGCTGCATTAAGACTATAAACCCATTAAGGATCATTCATCAGTGCTGGTATTTGGCTACTGAAGAAGTCCCACAACACTTCCAGCTCTCATAACCAGTTCTTATTTCCCAGTGGCCACACCACTCTGCAGCCCTGCTGTGCTCCTTGCTGCTGACAAAGTGTTTGTTTTAGTGCAGAGAGAAATAAACCACAAAAGGCTCCACCACTGACTCCAGCTATCACCACACAGCACCAAGTCAAAGGCAAGGTTAAATTCTGTTTGTGACACTCCAGTGAAAGGGGCTCAGTTTGTGAGTTACACAGCACAGACATTTCCTGCTTCTCATACTCCAGATGTTCCTGCAGGCCCAGAGTTCACTGGGAGTGATTGCTGCACTTCAGAGTCATGGATTGGTAAGGCTGGAAAGACCTCCAGGATCATCAGACAATCATCCATAGATATATAAATACAGATAAATACAGGAATGCTGGAGCTGAGCTCAGTTCCTACACTCCCCAGTTCCAACCTCGAGCCAGGCACGCGCTGCTTCCACACGGGAGATAATCTGCTGTTTCCTAGGAACCCAGGGCATTTCCTCCTGCTTGGCCTGCCCTGCCTGGCTGTTTTGCCCTCCACAAACTCCCTCTGCAGCTTCCTAACCCCATGATTTGTTCTGGGCACTCCTGGGCTCAGCTCTCACCTTTGGCAGTGGCTGCACTTGTGGAAAGGCACCAAGAAATGCCAGTGGTTCTGATTTCCCTCCCAACTGTCCACACTCCTTCAGAGTTTTTTTCCAGCTTGATGCTTATCATGAATTTTTGCAATCCCACTCTCCCATGACAAGTTACCCCACTTTTCTAATCAATTTGTGCACTATTTTCCACCGGTTATGACTACAGCCTGTTAGCTCTACCCATGGCACAAACTGCTTTATTTGCAATCACCCCCACTGTTTCTGCTGGAAATTGCTCTCTAAAGCCCAGACACAGCAGCAGGAGCAGCAGAGGAGCTCCTCAGTCCCTTGTTTAGCCAGCCCTGAGCTATCAGGGCCGTGGGGCTGTGCAGGAGCAGCTGGACAGCCCAGATAACAACGGCTCAGCAGCCCCAGGCCTGAGGCTCAGGACAAACACAGCACCCTTGGCACGGCTCAGCAGCTCCTCTGAACTCCTGACAACACTCAGACAAACACATCTGCACCCATTGCTCACTTGCAGGCAACACTTGACTCGATGGTAATAGCCCCAGACCTCTGAGAAGTGGTTTTATAGCCAAAACGACACCATTAGCAGAGTTCTTCTCTGTGCTAAACCCACAGCAAGCCTGGAAAAGAAATAACATTACTGCTCCTGGAGACACGGTGAAGGTACACTCAATGCAACCAAGTGGCAGTTCAAATGTGAGGAATAAAACAGTCTGAACTCAGGAGCCCTAGGATACTCTAGATCTTAGAGACTTTGTTATTTCAGCATCATTATTTCATTTTGCTTCTGGAGGAAGCTGTTTATTTGTAGACAACCCTGCTGGGCCCTTCCAACACACACTTTTTAAGGTGTCAGTGATTAATTGGAGAAAATAAAAACACACTTTAGGTACCAAGCACAACAGTGAGGAGTGGGAAGAGGAGCTGATCCTGCCCTGGCTGCTGGAGGAGGCGTTGGCTGGGGGCACCGAGGGCGGTGCAAAAAGCAATTTATAGCCTGTGCTGCAGCTCGGGGGAGAGGGGGCTGAGGAAGGAAGTGAACACAAACCAGGAAGGTTTGCCTGGTCAGAAGGTGATTATTTAGCTTTTCTTTTGAAGAGCTCTCTTGTAGCATTTTCAGCACACTGCTGAAAGACTCAAGGCAATCAACACACAAAGTCAGGCCAGGTTCAGCCATTTCCTCCATCAATGGAATATTCAGATACAGGAAAACAAATCACTTCAAAGGAAAAAGCAGTAAAGAGGGGCCTGGTGTCTTTTTAGCACACAAGAGAAACTCAAATCAGGAATTTTCTAATTTATAATGGCAGAAAAATCTCCCAATCAAATAAAACCCACGCTCGATCCAGGTTTCAAACGCTGCAATTCTCCAAGCTTTGATCTTTAACTTCCCAATTCCTACACCAGGAGCCAGGAAAAGAATCTACTTCATTTTTCTATAAAATAAAGCAGCTGAGCTGTGTCCTGCTTTGCCTCTGGTTCTCCTTCTAAAACGAGCCATTATGATTATGCCTCTTTCAGTCCTCCCTCGGGATGAAGCTGGGCTTGGCCATAGCCCAGGGCTGATTACTCCTGCAATTTCCAGTTCCTGCAAACGATGCACACACAACACTGCTCCTACCAGCCCCCAAATCAGCCCTGACTCCGGGTGGTGCAGACATTTCTGTGCAAAGCCCTCCTGCGCTGCTGGGAAATGCAGACCTGGCACAGGAGGAACACCAGCTCCCAGACATCTCCTGAGTCAGAAGCTGCACAGACAGTTTCAAAAATATCTTTGTTTGCCAAGGAGCCCGAGACATGAGCCAGCCAAAGTGACAGCCCACAGCTTGAGTGTGAACGTTCAGAGCTCAGCTCCACTGGCATGCATTGGATTTCAAGAGGAACTGCACAATGGCAGGAAGTTTTGACCATCTGCCTTGTTAATACACAACTCAGACCAAAAATGGTGCTGATTTCTTGAAAAGGTTGAGGTTTTTTTCTCATTTTTCTCTCTCCTTACTTTAGTTAAAGAAGCAAAGAGTTTGGTCAAATTGCCCCTTAAGTGTGACACTGCACTTA
Organism: Climacteris rufus; assembly: GCA_013398175.1. Taxonomy (NCBI): domain Eukaryota; kingdom Metazoa; phylum Chordata; class Aves; order Passeriformes; family Climacteridae; genus Climacteris; species Climacteris rufus. The sequence continues at coordinate 116,348 of VZRZ01006040.1, forward strand.
AGCAGAGATCACAAGTCCTTACAAATCCAGAAAAGTATCCCAACCGTTCCCCTGCCAGGAAGGCAGCCCCACACCTCCATCTATTCATATTTTATGATATTATTTTGTAGCTGACTCCATTCTGAACATGATGCTGGGCTCCATGACCTCCAGAGGTCCTTTCTAACCTAAATTCTTCTACAACCATACATTTTGAACTACTAACAGAATTACCAGAACAGAACTTTGTGTGGAAACCAATCAACACTGAAAAACCCAGCACAACAAGAGGGTCTGTGAGTCACAGCCCGTGGATTTTAATTTGGAAATGCCCAATGCAGCAGTGGGGAGAGGATTTCCATGTGTACTTACTATCCATCCGAGGAATGCTGCCCACAAGGAGTAAGTCATGGCTCCAGCCCAAGGCTCCTGCTAATTCCCAGCAATCAGGGGGGATTCACGCTGGGGAGACCCCCAGCTCTGAGTTTCAGTGAATTGCTGACAGCAGTCAGTGCCTTGGGACCATCCCAGGCTGGGGCAGCACCTTCTGCCCCCCTGTCCTGCTGCAGCCCCAGATAAGCAGTTCCAGGAACTGCCCAGCTTCTGGCTGAGCTCAGGGATGGCACAGAGCTCCAGCACAGAGGGGTGGCAGCCCAGCCCAGCCCAGCCCTGCCACACAGCCCCTCCAGCACAGCACTGCAGCCCAGCCCAGCCCTGCCACACAGCCCCTCCAGCGCAGCACTGCACCCTCACTGCAGCCCTGCCCTGCCACACAGCCCCTCCAGCACAGCACTGCACCCTCACTGCAGCCCAGCCCTGCCACACAGCCCCTCCAGCGCAGCACTGCACCCTCACTGCAGCCCAGCCCAAGAGCAGGGACACAGCCCATGGAATTGACCCATCTCAGAACCTGCAGCGTGGGCAGAGGGCAAGGAGAGGGCAGCGAGTGGCCCTGGTGTCTGCTCAGCAGAACACCCATCCCTCTCTGGGCTGCCAGCACGGGAAGGACAGGGAGCTGCTGGAAGGGAGGGATGGAGCAGCTCTGCCACGAGGGAAGGCTGAGAGCTGGGGTTGTCCAGCCTGGAGAAGAGAAGGCTCCAGGGACCCCTCACTGTGGCCTTTCAGTGTCTCAGGGGGCTCCAAGGGAGCTGGGGAGGGACTCTGGACAAGGGGGAATGGCTTCTCACTTACAGAGCAGGTTTGGATCAATGTTAGCAAGAAATCCTTCCCTGGGAGGGGGATGAGGCCCTGGCACAGGATGCCCAAAGAAGCTGTGGCTGCCCCATCCCTGGATGTGCCCAAGGCCAGGCTGGACAGGGCTTGGAGCAGCCTGGGATAGGGGAAGGTGTCCCTGCCAATGGAACAGGATGGGATTTCAGGTCCCTTCCCACCCAAACCATTCCATGGTCCTGTTGGCCCTGGTGCATCCTGGCTGGGGAGAACAAGCTGGTTTAATGTGGCAAAGTGGAGCTGCTGCTGAATGCACAAGCAGTGCCTGGAGAACCACACGTGTGCCCCATGTGACTGGAAGCACTCACACAACATATTTAGCTCACTCAGATCCTAAGGAGCTACAGTGCTCTGCTCAGAAATCCTGTAAATAATGGATGTTTCCCTCTCCCAGGGGCAGTGGAGTAGCACCAGTCCCACAGCACCAAGCATCTCACAAATGCCATCAGCCTCCCTGTTGCTATGCAACCCAGGGCTGCCTCTCCATGTGTGTTTTCCCTGCCTCTTGCACAGGGATCTGATACCCAGCCACCAATTGCATCCGTGCTGCTAAACCTGACAGCTTCCCCTTATGAAACACGGCTGTTTTTAGAGGGTGGCTGCTCTCATTCTCCACCTTTTCACTGCTTCCCAGTTGATGCACAGGCCTGAATCCCAAAGCCTTCTCCCTGGCACGGCACAGCAAAAACTGCAGCAAAGCAGATGGAGTGAAGAGGCTCCAAGAGAGTGGAGAGGGACTTTGGACAAGGACATGGAGGGGAATGGTTTTCAACTGGCACAGGGCAGGTTTAGATTAGATATCAGAGAGAAATTCTTCCCTGTGAGGGTGGTAAGACCCTGGCACAGGTTCCAGCACCAAAGAGAGACTCAAAGTCTACCTGGCATCGATTTTGGCCACAACATCTGCCCAATCAATGCAGCTGAAGTTGGTTTTGCCAGGGATCTGGTTCCACCATGCAGTGACATCAGCTCCCTGCTCCTGCAGTGACTCCTGGTGCCATCATCCTCCTCATTCCACTGAGCATTTCAAAGACATTTCAGAGTTTGTCATTTTTTTCCACCCTGCAAATCGAGCTGCTTGGTCCACTGTGAATACTCACCACACACAGGGCAGGTGGTTCAAGGCAAGGCTGAAGATGGAGCTGAAGATGTGCAAAAAGCAGATGAGAACCAAATTCTAAATATAAACCTTGCAAGGGCTGAGTGAGCCACGACAGCACTTCCTCTGAGAGGTGGGAATGTACATCACCACAGCACAGGAACTAGCTGAGAACATCTCTAAAACCTCCCCTAGATCCTCACATTAAACCTCCTTTTCAGCCTCAGGCAGACAAGAAATGAACCCCCACGAAAGCCAAGCAGGAAGGAGCCTGCTGGGGAAGATCCTGAGCAGTGCCAGAGCAATCCACGCTCTCCCCAGGCACGTGGAACTCCCACCAGAGGCAAGAAACCCAGCCCTGAGAGCTGCACAGGATCCCTGCACCTCAACACTGCGAGAGGCACAAGCCAGAACAAGGCAACTTCACCCTGGGCTGCCAAGGAGGGAATAGATTTGCTTTTTTTGAAAAGCTGCATCGTTGAAATCAACACCTCCTACTGGGAATGCTGCATTTCACAGCTCTCCTGCACAGCCAACAGCTCTCCACATGAGACATGAGTTAAACTTCAAGCAAACATTCCTGGGAAGAAGTGCTGGTGAGCTTAAAGCCTGGAATTACAGATGTACAGAAAGTGATAGGATTTGCTGACAACAAGAGAATAACAAACCTGCTGGTTTCAACACACAGCTCAGAAGATGTTTTGGGAGACAGCAGCCAAAACACACACACACAGTCACCCCCCAGCAACGAAACAGCAGGAATGTTTCCCAAAACTGCCACAATGTCACCTATTCCAATAAAAATGGCATTTCAGGATAGGGAGGCTGGGAGGGTGGGAGGCCCTGGCACAGGGTGCCCAGAGAAGCTGTGGCTGCCCCTGGATCCCTGGCAGTGCCCCAGGCCAGGCTGGATGGGGCAGGAGCCCCTGGGACAGTGGGAGGTGTCTCTGCCATGGCAGGGGTGGCACTGGGTAATTTTAAGGTCCCTTCCAACCCAAAACCTTTTGGGCTTCTGTGATTCCAAGACTTGTGCTCAGTTTTTGTTTAATACCATTTATTTCCCCTGAAAGCTATCACTTAGAGTTTAAAACCAAAAAAGCTGCAAGGTGGATGAGCACAAAATACCAGCTCTCAATCTATTTAAGGTATTTTCTTCTCGTTTTAGCATGCTCAAAATCAGCTCCTTGCAGTCAGCCTGAGTGAAATCACAGAGTAAAGTCGTTTAAATGATTATTCCTGTCAAAATAACAAGAGGACAACAAAGGCAGCCACCAAATGCCCATCACGATGGGTTTCTGGCCCAGATTTATCTGCCAGCTACGTTCATGGCCTGTTAAACCAAAGAGAAGTTATTAGGAATGAAAAAGCAGGAACTGTTTCAGCACTGGCCCTTGTATCTTCATTAATTAAACTGAACAGCTTCACTCCTCCCCCCACCCCTAAACAAGACAAACAACTCTTTTTTAAAGCCTGATTGCTTCAAACTTGTTTCCCCTGACCCTAACAGCTCCCTGGAATTTAAAGATAAAACTTGAAGATTAAATGTAAACACTGAAATTCCATTCACTGATAGTACAAAATTTTTTTTTGAGAATAAATGATGGTTTTTTCAGCGAACATTAGGACAGAACAGTTCATCAACTGTTCCCTGTAGGGTCTGTACCCATTCCAAGTTCAGAATCCAAGTGCCAACTTGTAGTAATTTCTTTTTACAAATGGTTTGTTGAGGGTTGCTCAGCACAGAGGACAAACCTTTGCAGTCAGATTTGGGTACAGCAGGACAGGCACTGCAGATCTTGCAGAGCACAGCCACAGCCCCAGGTGAATGCAGGTGTGGAACTCAAACCAAACTCAAACTCTGCTGCTCCAGAAAGAGATCCTGGTCCATGGGGAAAGTCAAGAGTCCACAAGCTTTCCTGAGGAACAAGCTGTCTGCATAAGCTTATAGTGCCTTAGAAAGAAACATCTGGGAAGGTTCAGAAAAAACTAGCATGGGAATTTCAGTCTCTGGCAGGGAAAGGGCTGAAGGATGCAACAAAAACCCTTGGAAGGACTAAGTGCCCCCCCAGCACCTCTGGATCATGTGCTGCAAACAAATCACTCCACTTCCACCTTTATTCTGGAATTACATTGAAAACTGACTCCAAAGCAAATCAAGGTGATGCTGCCAGATGAGTTTTGAATGCAAACACCCTTTTCCTTGACCTCCCAGCACACCAAATCAAACCACTACGAAATGCACTTGGGTGTTGTCTTTAGCACATATTGGGGCAACTCAGGTAAAACACACGAACCACTCAGCCCCAGAATTCACCTTTCCTGTTCTGTGTGCAAATCTGCTCCCAAAGAATGTGAAACACCCCCGAGGTTTTCCCATGCCTTTTTTTAGCAGTGTAAGTGGAAGCCAGGGCATCAAACAACTGCCCTGGTTTTACTGTATGGCAACAAAGAGTGCTGGCTGTGAAACCAGATCTCACACCTATAATAGAAGCATGACTGCTACTCCCTGATTAAATCAGGGGCCACGTTTAATGGGTGTATCTCTGCTCCTCTTACAAAGACATCGAGATGATGACACGAGATGGAAATGGACAATTAACTCAATACAAATACCTGAGAGAAAAATCAACTTCCATTTAAAAGGTCTCACTGCAAAGCAAAAAATTCTGCAAGCTCAGCTACGGATTTGCAGCTGTGAAGTTGAAGGAGTTTACTCACACTGACTTAAATTGTGCTGCCTGAGCCGAATCTGGACAGGTTTCCTTGCCCTGCTCGGTGCCAAGCTCTCCACCAGCAGCACCAGTGGCCCAGGGCAGGCAGCTGGAAGCCCTGGCTAAGTCAGGCAGGAGGGCACAACCACGGCTGCTCCTTGTTTGGGAACTCCCTGGCTGGAGGATGAGCACCACAGCCCTCAAGCAGCATCAGTTTACATGAATTACACACTTCATACTCATTCCACAGCTTTCTGTTGCAGTGTCAGTAGTCCCAAGGACTAAGACAGGAGCTGTTCCCATCAGATAAAGCACCAGCTCGGGCTCTGCACTCTCCAATCACTGCCACAGACACAACGGCACCTACGAGGAACTCTTTGGAGAGCTGAGACCTTCAGTGTGAGCCCAAGTGAAACCAAATTCCCACATAAAGCCAAGCACAAGCAGAATTCCTGCTGAAACAGAGGAACAGAGCTCAGCTCTGTCACCAGTGCCTTAAGTGAAGAGGTCACCCCGTGTCTCCCGATTTCTGCTCCGTAAGCAGTGCCCTGGAGGCAGCACAACTCGTCCTCTGCAGGCTTCACATTCCCATTTCTCACCCTTCTTGCACATGAGTTGTTCACTCAGATGATTCCAAGAAATCTACAACACCAGCTCCAAAAAGAAGCCAGGAGAACTCCACCACACTACCACTGTAACAGTGGTTACCAAATATTTTCCTCTTCATTCTTTTGTGCTTACTTGACACTATTTCCTTCCCAGTCTGTCCAAACAGGACATGGATAGCAAGCTGGGACAGAAATGCTCTAGCCAGAGCTGATAGAGAGCACTGGAAACAGGCACAGTCAAACACCACACCTGCCCCAGGAATGCAGCATCACCTGCACTCATTCCCTGAGCAAACCCTGCGAGGCCACAGCAGAGCTGCCCGTGTTTACCCTTCACAATGAGTAACTGTTTTGTTTAATAATAACGAAAAAAAAAAGAAACCAAAACAGTTTTGCCACTTCAGAGATTTTGGGCTTTACCCACACGCTGGCACCAAGGCTTGGGGCCTCTGCACACAACTCAAGCAGTCACTCACTCCCCACTGGTCAAACACTGGGCTTAGATCACCAGTTTCAGGTACAACTCAAGCTACCAGTTTCAGCTCCTCTCCATGAAATAAAACAGAAAAAACCAGATTTGCTTCCCCCCATCACCCCAAACCTTTGCTGCCTTGCAGGATGAGCCAGAACTGGAATTGGGGGTGTCAATAATGGCCAGGAGGACACAGCCCCAGCCCCCAGGGAACTCCTCCACCACTGTGCCATGCCATGGAATACAGACAGTCCTTCCTGAAAACAACCTGGAGACTGAAGGAAAAGGGAGGGGAAAGGGCTGTGTGTGTCACACAGCCGTGGGGAACTTCAGCTCCCCTTTGGTCCCAGGAACTGCAGCCTGTCTCTGCCACGCCACAGCCACCCCCAGGCACACTGACCGTACCATCTCTATGGCAGGTCAAAGCAGGAAGCATTCTGAGAAAAAAAAAATCTCTTTTTCAATAGAAGAAGGGAATAATGATCATTTACACTGCCTGCACAGTGGCAGCACTTCACTATTCTTCTTATAAATGTAGCTTCAGGCATTTTTTACTGGAAAATCAGAAACAGTGAAGCACCCCCAAAGCTGTGCTGGCCTGTGCTGGGAAAGTGACCAACACCAGCCCAGCTTCAGATTAACTTTCTCATTTCAGACCAATACTTGTCCTACCTGCCTGCCTTGCTTCCAAGACCACCCCAATTTTCCCCATTCCCCAAACCTTGATTCCCTGGCAGATGAAAACATCCAGCTGAGCTGCAGGAAGACAGCAGCTGGGAGCAGGCAGACAGACAGACAGCCAGCACTAACTGGGGGTGTTCTGGGGGCTGTTTTTGGATGGCAAAGCAGACAGGAGTAGGTTTTGTTAGGAGATAAAATGCTGTAACAAACACAAGGTTGTGCACTGTACTCTCCCCTGGAGGGTCCCAAAAAGGTGCACGGCTTACAAGCTCGGGTGGCTCTGAACTGGGCTGCCTCTTCCTCAGAGAGGAAAACCTCTGCTGGCTCCGCACGGAAAACCTCCGGAAGGACTCTCTGCTCCGGGATGCAAAGTGCCTGAAGGAAGAGGTTCTCTTGAAGGGAGTCCTGGTGCCACCTTCCCCGCCGCGCTCGTGAGCCACGGCGGCAGTGACCAGGCTGAGCGCCTCCTGCAAGGATCTCCGCACCGTGCCCATCCACTGGGTCATGTGAGTCTGGGCCACTGTCAGTTTGTCTCCAAGGTAATCCATTTTAATTCCTTTTTTTGTTCCAGCAGAGATGAGATATCAATACTCAGTAGCAATTAAAATATGTTCTCCTTAACGACCCTGATTGGTTTTGCAAAAAGTGATTCCACGTATAAAATATTTCCAGCTAAGGTAAACAGCACTGCACTCTCACCCTCAGCATATTCTTAAAATTAAATAACAAAAGATGTGAGGTGGGAGATTGGTATTTGGCAAGTAGGAAAAAATAAAAGACTTTTCCTACTTACAATCAGCTTTCCAGAGTTCCATCACAATACGTTTAATTCAGCCATGTTAAAGAGAGAAATCAATCTTTAAATCTTGACACAGTCACTTGAAACGAGTCCATTTGCAAGCAGAGAATTAGGCTCTTACTCTCTCATTTCAGAGCAGGAAAAGCAACTCCCTTTTCAAGCCAAGTTTTTGCTGTAAATATCAGAAGGATAAAAAAGATCTTCTTCTCCGGGGGCTCGGCCACTTGTCAGGTGCCAGTACATCGACCAAACTTCTGGTGCTCCTATACAATCCATTGAGCAGCAAATCGATGAGATCTTCTAGACAATAAATCCAGGTTCTTTTCTCGCCCAAAGCTGCAGGAGGCTGTCAGCAGCAGCAGCAGCAGCGGCGGCAGGAGCAGCATCCCCTTCTCAGCAGCCCGGCTGCCCCGGGCACCATCCCGGGAGCGAGGGAGGCCGGGGAGGCTGCAGGGGCGGCGTGGCCAGCGCTGCCGGCGGGCTCGGGGCTGGTCCGGACAGCGCCTGGGTGACAGCGGCTCCTCTGCTCCCGGGGCCGAGGGACGGACACCCGCACCGACCCGGGGCTGCGGCGGCGGGGGCAGCGCCGGCTGAGCCCCTCTGGCCCCGGGCAGGCTGAGCTCTCCCTGCTCCCGGGCTGAGACCCCGACTCCCGGGCAGGCTGAGTCCCCCGAGCCCCCCGCTCCCGGCCGGGCTATGCTGCTCTCCCGAGCAGGCTGAGCTCTCCCCGCTCCCGGGCTGTGCCGGTATCCCGGGCAGGCTGAGCTCTCCCCGTTCCCGGGCTGTGCCGCTCTCCCGGGCAGGCTGAGCTCTCCCCGCTCCCGGCCGGGCTGTGCCGGTATCCCGGGCAGGCTGAGCCCCCCGCTCCCGGCCGGGCTGTGCCGGTATCCCGGGCAGGCTGAGCTCTCCCCGTTCCCGGGCTGTGCCGCTCTCCCGGGCAGGCTGAGCTCTCCCCGTTCCCGGGCTGTGCCGCTCTCCCGGGCAGGCTGAGCCCCCTGCTCCCGGCCGGGCTGTGCCGGTCTCCCGGGCAGGCTGAGCCCCCGCTGCCGGCGGGCACAGGCGCTGTGACAGCAGCACAACGCTGCCCGCCCAAGCCGCTGCTGCTCCCCGGCCCCGCCTGGCTGCGCTCCGGGCAGCAGACAATGAGGAGGTGACCAGCCGCAGAGGGCTGCCCGAGGAAGGAGCTGGGCTGGGCTTTATCATAGTACAGGCAGGGTTGCCGTGGCAACGCAGGGAACAGCATCTGCTGGCGCCGGAGCAGGCAGGAGTCGCGCAGATCCATTGGAATGATTCATAGTTTGCATATGTCACGTGGATTTCGCGATTTTAACCCTTCCCGGGGTTCCCTGCCGGGGAAGGTGAGACACCGACACCACAACACCGCCACCGGGACGGGGCCGGTCCCGCACCCCCTGCGCTGCTCGGGGCACCTGGGCACTGCCAGCACCCGGCCCTGCCTCACCGGGCCCTTCACGGCCTCAAACAGGACACAACTCAATCAGTGATTGCGCTATCAGTGCAGGATAATGATTAATCCAGAGGCTCAAACCAACGCTGAGCAGGTCTGACCACTGGAAGCAGTTTTTTTCCACTTTCCTACCCTGTTCCCTGTGGTGAGGAAGGGCTCCGTGTCCCTCCCCAGCTGCTGGGACACCTCGGGGTCGGTACCACAAACCCAAAATGACTGAGGGAGAGGAGAGGACCCCACGGATCAAAGCAACCCCAAGCTGGTGGCACCAGCCATGGGATTCCTGGGAACACAAGGTATGGGTTCAAATCAATAAACCCAAGTTTATCGTGTAAGTTTGGACTCCCAAGTCCAAAGTCAAGCTGTGACTTGCCCAGGAGCGAGGGGAAAGAGGCAAGGCAGGCGTGTTGGAAGCTGCTCACTCTCCTGTTTGTTCAAGGGGGTTTGGGGCTCTTGCTTAACTTGCCACACAAAGTACCCTGAACTTGCATCACCCTCTGCTCCTGTGAGCCATCCAGGAAGGGATTCAATGGAACAAAGGATTTCTAGATAACATTTGATGCAACGGTTCTTGCACAAGGTTTATGGGATCAGAAACGTGCCTTGCAGGCATGCATGAACCTGAGATGCTCTGAGAAAAGGGGGTGCCTTACCATCTAATCCCTGGTTTTAGGAGCTCACTTCCACTGTAACTTATCTCCAAGAGAAACTCTAGTGACAAAATGTAGCATTCCCATACTTATTCCTCATTTTGAACATTCTCTAATTAGCAGCCTAATAAAACCCCTCAGTGATACAAGAGAATCCAACCAACAGAGAAAATCTTTTTTTTCCCCCCCTCACACATCTCTTCTCTTAAAGAGCTGCAGGGTTATTTTTGCATGGAAATGGAAAGAGAGAATTCTGAGCAGATGCCCTAAGAGCTGGGTGTTTCTTAAATTTGTAAAGAAATATAAAAAAAAATTGTTTTCTCTACCAGAGTTATGGATAACGCTTCACACACAATGGAGATCCTGCACCCAGGGCTGGAATTTGAGACTTACTGCACATTTTCATGCTGTTAAGCCTAAGTGTGATATTTCAAACATCTGAGCCTTTGCAAGAGCAGCTCTGTGCCTGCTGCAGTGCAGGGATTCTGCACGGGGCACTTTGCCATTCCAGAGGGTTTCAGGCTCCATCTGATGTGGGAGCCCCTGAAATAGCAGCCAGAGAGCTCTGCCTGAGCTGCCATGCGAGTCAGTCAGCAGTTCCCTCACCTCACCAGTCCAGGAGAGCAGAACCCAAATTTAACTCTCCTTCTGGAATATCAGGGGCAAACGGGGAGAGGCAGGGCCAGTTCCACCCAGGATGCACAGAGCAAGGCATCCCTACAGCTCACTGCAAGGACTTCTCACATGGGCATGGAACTTGCAGGATCTGAGAATTCATTACAGAATATATTCCACTTTTTTCTTACGCCTCCCCTGAACAGAGAGGTTACACCAAAGAGACCATTTTTGTCCTTAGAAGATTGGAAAACTGCTGATTCGAGCCTTTCTGCAATACTAAATTTAGGATCTTCTGGCACCACGTGAACACACTGCTGGGTATTGAAGGACCCAAATTACTGCTCAGATTTACACCTCAATTAACATCAGGGCAAAAGGCTTTAGAGGACAATCAGATGCACCCTCACCACCAAATTCAAATGGCTGGAGATTTTTGCACTCCAGCTGAACTGGAACAAGATGAGCTTGAAGGTCCCTTCCCTTGGGGGCCGTGGGCTGGGACACCTTCCCCCACCCCAGGGTGCTCCAGCCCTGTCCAGCCCGGCCTGGGGCACTGCCAGGGATCCAGGGACAGCCACATCTCCTCTGGGAACCTGTGCCAGGGCCTGCCCTCCCTCCAGGGAAGGATTCTGGGACTGGCCCCCAGCCCAGCAGCCCTGGCTGAGCAAGGGTTTGTTCCTGAACGAGAACAGCACAAGATGATCTCCTGCCCTTGACAAATCCTAGTGATTATCTCACCCTGGGTCTGGGAGGGATCTGCAGCTCCAGAAAACAGAGCACACACACACAGCTACCCAAACTGCATGACTAATTACCTCAGTACAAATGGGACCTCGTTATTCAAACATTGCTGGATACTTCCATTATTAACATCCTTTCCACCTACAGCTCAGAAACACAGCCCTACACAAAGACCTCACAACCCTTGTTTCTCCCCTCATTCAGTAGAAAACAAAATTCCATGGTTACATTATATTTTCCAAAGCCTCTTACAGCTCATTTTGAGCTTCACCTGCTGTCAAATACATATAATTATGTTAATGACTCTGTAGGGTTGGGAGGTCAATTTAAAGAAGGTTTGCACGCAGCAGAGCACAGAACACACCCCAGGAGGGGCAGGGGGCACCTGCAGCCTCATCATGGGGATGAGTCCTGCCAGCCCCCAGGGTCCCCACCACCCTTCCAGCAGCACTTGTGAGCATGAAACTGGACAGGAAACCCAGCTGAAGACCCACCAAGGCACCTGGGATTTGTTTTCACATCGACTGGGTCCCTGAACAACCCTTGGACAGAAGGATGGGCAACTTTAGTTTGGACTAACTGTGACAACAGGGACCCTCAGCCAGAAACTCACTCTCTGCTGAGTTCCTCCTTCAATGAGTACTAATTCAGGCATTTCCAAAGGGGTTTCTGAGGCATCACCCCAGCTACAAAGAGCAGGATCCAGCACTTGTGAGGACCATGGCAGCCCCAGCCCCACTGGGGGCTCTGGCCCGTCCCTCCCCTGGTGCTCAGCACCCCAGGAGCTGAGCCTGCCCTTGTACGGCTGTCCTGGCCCTGCATTCCACACCAACCCTGCTGCTTCATTAGTAAGGGAACTTAATTTAACCTCTGCAGTTTGACATGATGGACTATTTAAAGATGCTGGGCTGGGCTCCACACTCAATTACTCTTGGGTTCCTCAGACAGGACAAACAACTCAGGCTTTTACAGCTCCTTATTTTTGCCTCTGGATTCTGTATTTTGCCAACTGAATTCTCACATTCCAAGAAGGAGCAGTGATAATTCCTAACCAGAGGCCGAATTTCTTACATGCAACACCCCAGCATGAGAACTTCTACCATACCACTTTCAAATTCTCATTTAAAGGAAAAAAGAAATGCCCAGCCACACATCTGGCAGAGAGCAAAGCCCAACAGCTGGAGCAGAGTCTGCTCCATGGCAGATATCCAGCTTGCCCACCCCTCAAATCCAGGAATTCCCATGAAACTTAACACAGCCCAAGGCAAAGAGGCCTTGGTGACTTTATCTGTTCTGTTTTGTGGGGTTTTTTCAATTTTCATGCTGATTCAGTTCACTCAGATACCCAGTGTCACCTGGCCCAACAGGCACAGGCAGTCTGTGGTCAAAAGAAACAGGGAAAAAACCAAAAGAGAGGAAAAAAGAGTGGAATGGATGGATGGAGTGTTTTAACAGGAGGACTTTGGACAGTGTCCACACAGTGAAATCTCTTTAGTGACCTGAAACCCCGGGTATCTCAATATTTACACCAAATGTTTGTTTTTGATTCCCACTTTCATTTTCTACCGAAAACAAGCAAGTTAAGCTCTAATTAATGGTTATTCACAATCCTGGACAACCTACATGGAGACCTTGGCACTAAAGGTGTTTCCCTTACACACATCAACGACAAGAGGCTGAAATTCCATTTCCAGATTTTCCTTTCTATTAGGTTATTTTAAAAGCCCCCAGAGGCCTCACAAACCAGTGAACAGGGAGAGGCTGTGCAAGCACCAGGCTCTGCATCAATACTGGTGAAGTTTACACAAGCACACATTGATATGAGAGGCTTTTAAAGAAAGGTGCCAAAGCCTTTCATAAAAAATCCCATCAATGTCACACGTGGCTGTTTTAAAAATCTGTATTTTAAATGTAGGTGATAAGTTGAGAGAAAAATTTCAATCTGCATTCCTTGTTTTCCTGACAGAAGGACCCTCGTGATAAAGAAAACACATTAATAGTTTTCATGACTGAACAAATGCTCCACATACTTGTTTATACCTGCCAAAGTAATTTTTCCATTCTACTGCCATGGTGATCCTTGATGGGACCAGTGAAAAACTGCACTTTCTCATTTTACTTGTAATCAAACAGTCAGCCATCTGCACAGGATTCTGGGCACTTTTGCAGTAGCATGTAATTAATTCAAGCTTAATCAAAATCTGCAAATAAAGGTAGCTGTGAAACGCAATTTTTTCTCCAAGTTTTTAAACAATTTAAATAAAACTACCAGTAATAATTGCAACCACTAAAGCACAGCAGTATTTCAGAAAATATTAATTCTTTTGTCCCCCCAAATTACATTTGTCCTGAACCTCAGCAAGGGCCATTTAAACATCCTGAACATACACAGCTTTTGTACCCTGAATTGTTTCAGTGTGAAACAAAGCTATCAGTGCTAGGCTGAGGAAACCAGCTAAAAATATACGATGTTGTTTGCAGCCCATGTCCATAATCCTGCAGCACTTCCCTTCCAGCTCAATGGAGGAGGAAAAACTGAAAAAACAGAAACAGGAAATTCCTACAGCACAAATAGGCTGGAAAGGACTAAATCCATTTTCTTTACATTTGTTTATGTCCAAGGGATCAAGCCAAGCAAAGGATGGACAGTTACAGGTTGTTTTTAATCTGTACAAATAAAAGTCCAGGATGAAGATGCCTGCAGTGCATCCCCCTGCCCCAGGGAGGGAAAACAAAGCAGTGCCATGGCCAGGGCTCTCCTGGAAAATCCAACACAGGCTCTCCTGTAAAGTCCACCCAATGCTGAGCACAGACAACCACAAAACCTCTTTAAGAGAGACTCCTCGAGCACAGAATGTGGCCTGAAACCCCCCTGAAGCCTGCTGAGCCTTCCTCCCACAGGGTGAGAGGAGTGCCCCAAACCAAGCAGGAGGATGCACTGCCCCTGCTCCACATCACCTGCCTGCAGGGGCTTTAGGGCATTTCTCCTCCTCACAGAGGGTGCTCAGGAAATCTCCAGCTACTGAAGGCTCAGATCTGACTCACAAAACTCAGGCAACACTCTGAAGGAAGAGGTTTTTTATTGTGCAAGGGATTTCCTTCTTCAAAGATCAGGAACAAAGAGCTGCTTCTGAACCCATTCCAGCTGTTCCCAGTGTGATCACAGCTGCCCACCGCCTGTCTGAACACTGCTCTTCCACCTTCTCCCTACAAATCACTGCTGCACGTGTCCTGCTCTCACGCCAGGCACTGCTTGGTGGCAGAAAACACACCAAACAGCAGCTCTAAGTTAATACAGTAACTCCTGCACCCACTGAAACCTGCCACGTGCCCTTGGATGGTGAGAGCAGAGGATTCATTTGCCATTGCTGTGAAACACTGAGTGCACACACCTTCCTTTACTTCCAGGTCTCTCTGCTCTTACTGCCTCCTCCTCCTCCTCCTCCTCCTCCCAGGCACAGCAGCACAGCCCCGTGCTCCCACATCCCCCAGGACATGGGCACACAATCCACACTGCCTGCCCTTGGCTGCCAGGGATTCATCAGCCCCCACCACGACTCATAAACCAAGCACTACATTTTTTCCAGCTCCACTCAGGCTCCAGATGGACCTGAGGTTACACTTTGAGAGCAGCTGTGCCCTGCAGTACCAAATCCTGTGGTACCTCTACCAAGAGCTGCTTTCCCTGTGCTCAAGCAGCTCCCTAAAAATGCAGTTTCTTTTCAGCACAGTAAACATGCACTGGCTGCATGAGCAACTCACCACTGCTGAAAGGACAGGAACAATAGTGGGAACTTGGCTGTCTCCCAGCATCAGCAACACGGACAACAGCTTGGGAAAGCAGGAACTGAGTCAAAACAACTTAAGATCAAAATATTTGGAGGGAGGCAGTGAAGTTACCTCTGCTTTGTGTGTAAGTGAGGTTTAGCAATCCTCTTTAGCCTCGTGTCACAGAATCACAGAATGGTTTGGGTTGGAAGGGACCTTAAAGCCCATTCAGTTCCACCCCTGCCATGGCAGGGACACCTCCCACTGTCCCAGGCTGCTCCAACCTGGCCCTGGGCACTGCCAGGGATGCAGGGGCAGCCACAGCTTCTCTGGGCACCCTGTGCCAGGGCCTCCCCACCCTCCCAGGGAAGAACATTTTCAGATGCATATTCACAATTTCAGCCTTCAAATAGGGGCAGGAGGGGCAGGGACAGACAGCCCCACCTCCAGCTGCTCTGAGCCCAGAACAACACAGGCACCACAAAAACATTACCACGTCTACAAACCATTCCATCTTACTCAATGAAAGCCTTATTGCCACAAGTTAACCTAGAATGTGCTATTCCATGAGAGCATTTTATGGTAAATTAAACTTCATAGCACACCTCATTAGAACCAAGTGCCTGGCAGTGAGCACGTGTCCCTGGGCTGGGAGCGGGCGGTGGGCCAGCACTGCTCCGTGGTGGAACAGCACTCCCTCGTGTTCCTGCTGGGAACGGGGCTCCTGGGCCAGGCTGGTGTGTCCCAGCCCTGCCACGGACACCACAGCTCCTGTTCCCCTCCCACAGCACAGCCAGGGATGGGCAATGCCTCGCCAGATTGTCCTGCGCAATGGGGCATCATTTACTCGGGTTATGCCAAAGGGCTTTGGCTGCTGATCCAGCCAGGCACCACCTTCAACTCTTTGGGAGAAATGTATCCCCATCAGCAAAAGCAAACCCCACAGGGGAACAGCAGCACAGTCCACAGGAACTTCCCAGAAGGGCAGAGAGAGGGAAGGCAGAGCAGCCCTGCACAGAGCATCTTCCCTCACTTGGAGCAGGGATAACCCCCCTGCACTCAGGGCAGGATAACCCCCCTCAGGACAGGGATAACCCCAATCAGGGTAGGATAACCCCCTCAGGGCAGGATAACCCACTCAGGGCAGGGATAACCCCCCCTCAGGGCAGGGATAACCCCCTCAGGGCAGGGATAACCCCCTCCTCAGGGCAGGGATAACCCCCTCAGGGCAGGGATAACCCCCCCTCAGGGCAGGGATAACCCACTCAGAGCAGGAGGACACCCACCCGTGGCTGCAGGTCCATGATTTCATTTCCCCTCCATCACCACCACCCTCTCGCAGTGACACGTCAGGACAGTGGTTATCAACCAGCTGCCACTTCCTTCAGAGTCATCTGACAAAAGGTACCAAAACTGCTCTTTAATAATCTTGTCAAAACAAACTCTACATCTTAATTATTTCTTAAATACCCCAATTTTCTTTTGATTTTGCAATTACTCTGTAATGACTGGCAATAAAGAATAAGGACTTTTTAAACCATTGCAGTGCTGCAGAGGAACCTTTTATTTAAAACCAGCCATTTGCTTTGAGTGCTTTCAGGAAGCAGCATTTCTCTGCTGTTTGAAAAATGACAAGGGCCAGACTGGGAAGAAAAAAACTCCTCAGCACTGGTACCAGCATGGGCAGGAGACCCATCACCACATCCATGCCAGAAGGCCAAAACTGAGCAATGACTCAGAGAAAGAATTGCTGACAACTGAGATGGCCAAGGGCAGGCACAGAACCCACTGAGAGCAGTCCACCAGGGCTGTGTCCACCAAGAAACCTGGTTGTTGCACAAAGGGCACTGGAACAGGACAGCCCAGAGCTGTGGCCTGGCACCAGCAGCCTGAGGCTGTGGCTGATGCAAGACCCTGGAGCTGCACTCAAAGCACTTCCTGAGCAAGCCACACCTCGAGATGTCCTGCAGGAGCTGCAGCAGAGCTCCCCACAGCTGCAGAGGGGATGCTGGGCACCCCATGGCCCCTGGAAAATGCTCAGATAAATACAAGCCGTGGAACAAAAGGTTTTGCTGGACACAGACACTGTCAGAACGTCAGAGCTGTCACCCACCCACAGGACACGGACGTGAGCTGGTCAGACCATTGCACACGGGCTGGGGCAGACCACAGGCCCTCTGTGCTCACAAAATGCTGTTTGTCACCATCAGACACATCCTGTCCAGAGATCAGCACAGGCAGCAGCGAGGAAATAGCTGAGAGCTGACACTGAGTGTGTCAGGGATGTCCCACAGCTCCAGCCCTGCAGGAGTAAAGCAGACACACAGCACAGCAGATGCAACCTACCAGTAAGTCCACAGAGTCGCTTTCAAGGTAGATTTTGGTTGTAATATTTTTAAATTAAGAGTTGTAGCTTCTTCAGGTACGTCTGCCTAATGAATAAAGCATCTTAGCTCCCCAAGACAGATTAAATAACACTTGACAACCAGCCCCAGCATCTCTGGTTACTCCTGACTGTAAGCAGAGAGAACAGATGAGTATCTCCTTAGTAGCCTTTAGCTGCAACAGCAGTACACAAAGTGACAGAAGGCACAATTCTGTTTGTCCCTTCAATTTCTTTTCTTAACACATGAATAATACAGCTGGCCTTCCAATATTTTCTTGTAACAAATCAGGAGAGCAGCATAAATGGAAGTGCCTAAGGAATACTCCAAGGCCTCTAAAAGAGAATGCACGCCCAGAAAATACAACATTCTGTTGTGTCACAGCCTAGAACTGCACTGTCCTAGATCCCACCACCCCAGGGATCTTCTGGACCGATCCAAAGTTTGGGTTGGTTTGGGTTTTTTCCCCTGGCCTTATGGAAAATCCCATGTGAAACCAAGAGCAGGAAGAGAGCCCTCTCACACTTCTCACACTGACAAACCCCGAAGAACATCCACCCCCTTGTCACACTAATGACTAATTTTTTACTTTGCAATTTAAAGAAAGCTTGTCTCTTTAAAATCTAGCTCAAATAAAAAACTTTAATTAAAGTCCAAGCACTTCCACGTTTTACAGTACTACAGTCTCCAACAGGAAAAGATTTTTAAGGAAATGCCCAATTCTTTAAGTACAATTTTCTCTCCTAGCAGCAAGAAATTAGCAGTGGCAATCTCACCTCACAACTGATCAAAGGGAAGAATTGCAAATTAAACTCAAAATAAGGAAAGGAAACTCTTTGCTACAGTTCTAAAACACAGTAGCAAACAGCCAACATGAAAGGGTTTGGTGTCAGTGCTGATCACACACTGAATTACAGCTAAAAAATTTAAGATTAATGTAAACTACAACAAAAA
This sequence comes from Climacteris rufus, assembly GCA_013398175.1. Lineage (NCBI taxonomy): Eukaryota > Metazoa > Chordata > Aves > Passeriformes > Climacteridae > Climacteris > Climacteris rufus. The sequence goes on from VZRZ01006040.1 coordinate 134,510, forward strand.
ATGAAAACTGATCAGTACAGGAGAAATTAAAACATTAAGCAATTAATTCACAGCAATGCAGGATCTATTCCTAAAGGCTTTCTAACTCGAATGTTTTACAAATGTGACAATTTCAGGCACGCAGCAGCCACTGTGCAAAGCTGGCAGGGCAGCACAGCCAGAGCTGCTAAAAAGAGCTTTCCGTGACAGACAGCCCTGAGAAGAGCTGGAAGAGGAAGTGCTCACTGAGACATCAAAACCTATGAGCAGTGACATTCAAAACAAGCAAGGAACTGTAAAATGACAGCTCCCTGAGCCCTGAGCAGGGCTCTCTCCTGGCACAGAGGCCGTGCACAGCAGCAGGGCAGGGGGGTCCCAGCTCCAGAGACACCCAGGGTTTTACACAAAGAGGGAAGAACACTCCTGATCCACACTAAACTAAACTACAGCTCCCATGGTTCAGCATAAACAAGGAAGAAACGTCGATTCCTAAGAGGGATTTCCGAGGCACATTCCAGCCGTCTGCATTCGAGAGAAAACTGCCCCTCTCACCCCAAATAAACGCCGAGTTTCACTGCTCAGAAGGAACTGCTAAGGAAAGGCTCCAGCACAGACGGCCCCTGGCAGGATTGGTGAGAACAGCTGAAGCAGGAGCTCTGGGAGCACACACATTCCAGGGCACACTTACCCACAGATACTGCAGGAACTTCAGCAGCCGTGGACAGTAATAATACTCCATTTTCAGAGCGCCACTTAACGCCAACCCATCCCTGTCCCAGGCAGCTGCCGGCTCTCCCAGCCTCCAGCACCACTTAAAAGCAGAGTGGAGCAATTAAAAGCAGCATGAATAATGTACTGAGTGTGTGTGGCCCACGTCACCAGGAGCTGGGGCTCCTGAGGAGCGGCCACAGCAGCACGTGACTGAACCACATCTCCGTGAGCATCCCACGGCTGCCACCCCGAAGCAGGGCTGGCCCAGGCCCCAGCAGTGCCAGCACTGCAGATCTGCACTCAGGGCCCTGCAGAAGGCAAGGGAAGCTCTAAAACCCCTGGTTATGAAACTCTGGGAAGGCCGGCGGGGCCGCTCGCTGACCTCGTTTTTGGGGCTGTACAGGAAAGACAGAAACCCACAGAGGCACAAGAAAAGCTCCTGCTTTTATGTTCTTCTCATATAAAAATGGCTTTTGTGAACGGGGAGAAACAGACACAACAAAGTGGCTTTTTATACAGCCCTGGAATGTTCCCAGGCAATGAAAACTGCCAAAAAAGGAAGGGAGCCCAGGCAGAGCTTCAGCCACCCCCGGGTCGTCCTCCTCGGGCTGGGTCTAAAATAGAGAGTGATGGAGTGCTTGGACATCAGCAGTGGGTGGCTTGTGAACAGCAAAAATGGGAATTGTAACACTACTCTTTTTCCTCGTGTTCTTTTTTGATGGGAAAAGGAAAGATAAGTGACAGCAGCCCACCCAGGGAGGGCCTGGCTGCCTGACCCTCCCAGCACTGCTCCAGCTCTCACCCTCCCCAGGGAGGGACAAGGTGGAGGTGACACAAAACTGCTGCCAGGATACTTTAAGGAAACTACCCCTCACTTTTCTACCCACCACCTATGAGATCCTGTAGAGCTGACAAAGTATTTTGATTTTCTTCTAGGCTGGGTCAGTTTTTGGGGCAGCAGAACAACTCAAGATGGGTTTCAGAAGCAATGAAGCTCCAATACTAAAGGCTGCACACAATCCAGAAAAAGAGGTTTGGTTTTCAGTAGGCAGGAGACAGACCTGTCATGGGCAGAGCTGAAAACAACTGGTGAACTGTGACAAGCCAAACCATAAATTCATCTGCACATGTTTATAAAATATTTATCTTCTCTCCCTTGCAGTTCATTTCCAAGATATTTTAGGAGTCAGCTCATGATTTTCTTCAACAAACCCTTCTCCACCCACACATCACACTCTCATATAAATGCATCTTTCTATGGAGACCATTAGAGAGATTTTCCTTCCTAAAGCACAAAAAAAAACCCCAAAGTTCAATATAAAATAAATAAATATGTTGAGAGGCTTCCAAATAATTCCCACCTCCAGCAGTTCTGGTAGCAGTGCTCTGTTCTAAATCCCCAAAGCAGCAATTTGGGGTATAACCCCCAGTGGCACTGGAGCTGTTCCACTTCCAGCTGAAGGTGCCATTCCCCCAGCCCCACACACAAGCACAGCCCCTTTATTTGGGGGCTGAGTCCCACACACACTGCTCAGGTTTGAATCCCAACACTGCCATCAGTGTGGATGACTCAGTGAGGAATTCAGCCCTGTGAGCCAACGTCAGAGGTGTGAGCTGTGATGGGATCACAATTTCTGGGGACAGCTCCGTGGCTGCCCCTGGAGGTGCAGGAGTCACCCAGAGGGAACAGCCCCACCTCCCACCACAGCTCCCAGCCCAGGGAGGGTTTGTGGGCTCACACTGCCCCTCACCTGCATTCCAGCTCTGAAGGAAGAGATCCCCACAACAGCCCTGAGCTGTGCAGGTGAGCTCTGCCTGCTGCAGGCTCTGAGATTTGCAGCTGAGCTGGTGTCCAAAGCACAAAACTTCATTTTTGTACCTCCTCTGTGCTGCAGCAGGGCTAAAAGACAGGTAAGGACCACCCAGAGTAAAACCAGAGATGATGACAGTCTACTGGAATCTTTATAAAAGCCTTACTCTGTTTTTAATCAATACAAACTCAAAAGAGCTAAAAAATGCAATCTGGGTAAGTGTTAAACCTCCAAAGTATCATCCTTTGCAATTTCAAGCAGCAATTCCATATTGCCACTTGTATTTTGCAATGGTTTGATTTCAAAGTCATCCTATGCAATGTTCTGAAAACAACCTAATTACAGACACATTCCCTGGAATATAATAATGAAGAAGTGGCTTTTCCAGAGGTAAAATTATACTGCTGCACCTTGCTTCCATTTGGAATGGTGCTCATCCATAAGAACCTAGTTCATTAGCTGTCCTGGAAAATGCCACTCCAGCAGTTTATTCTCACAGACAGATGGGGAATAATCCAAGAAAAGGATATTCTTGTAAGCTGGTTTGTCAAATACCAAAGGATATCACTGTCAGTTCATCTCGCTGCTTCACAGGTGAATGTGAATCAGTCAGTCTTTTATTCTACAACAAAACTTGTCCCTGGGAGCCCTCAGTCTCACAGGAACGACACCAGTACCCTCAGTAGGACTGCAGAATACTTTTTGTCATTATGCTACAAGAAATTTCCCAACAACACAGAGCAGAGACCGCTGGAAGCAAACAGCAGCACCACCTCCCATTTCCATCCCATCCCTGCACAGGAGCAGCAGGGGAAGCGCAGCCCGAGCTCGATCCCAGGGAAATGCAGGATGGCACCGGATGGCACCGGGATCCGTGGCTCTGCCCAGCTCCCCGAGCTCGCCGCTGTCTCCAGCAGAGGGAAGTGTTGGAACGCTCTGACAGAGCTCCACAGCCCGTGCTTTGGCCAAAGCGAACACAGGCACAGCCTGGGCAGCAGGAACGGCCGGGTTTCCATAACCCCCCGCAGCACCTGCAGTGTGGGGCTTTGGCAGAACCGGGGTGCGGGTCTGGCACCCCCAGACTCGCTGACAGCCCCTGCCCTGCCCGCACCTTGCAGCCAGGCTCCCCTTTGGCTGCCGTGGCACTGCACAACCAACACAGCCCAGGAGCCTTTCCCCAGCAACACAAAGGAGCAAAGCACTCGGATCCTGCTGGATTCCAGCGAGTTTCCTCTCTTCATGGGGCTGAGTCTCCCTTTCCCACCTTCCTTTCCCGTCTCAGGCTACGCTTGGTGAAGTTAAAGGATCATTCTGAGTAACCTCCCAACAAACACCGAGTTGCAGAACAACAGTTGTGTTTGTCCAAGCACAGCACCTGAGCAGCCCAGCTACCCCAGCACTGCTCCCCACAGCCTCCTGTCCCACATTTCCTGCCTGCCCAACAGGACTTTCACATATCTGCACCATAAGCTGATGGCCCATGACCTTTAGGGTTTGGCTAAGTGCCCATGCTGCCAATAACCCAAACTCCCCCTGAGATGAACCTGCAGTCCATGCTAAGAATGGGAAAGACAAAGGGACATCAGCCCTTGGATACCTTCTATGAAGTTTAAGACTAGAACTGAAAACAACATGAGCCTCTTTCCAAAACTCTTATTAGGAAACTTGTTTATAAAATCCTTATAGATTTAGGTGTTCTCTTTTTCTTTGCTAGAATGGAAAAACCCACTGAGTTTTGTTTTTTAAATCTTTCTGTGTGTTCTCTGCTAAAGGGCTGCAAAGAGCAGAGTGAGCAATGACAGAAAGGGCAGTGCAGCACCTCACTGCAGAGTGTGCTGGCAGAGGACAGGGGAGCTGTGACCTTGGGACAGTCCATGGGGCAACATCCTTCAGTCTCCCCTTTTCAAATCCTTTCTTTCCCTCAGAAAACGTTGGTATTTCATTCACTGCATATCTCTGGAACATCCAGACCTTTGCTTTGTATTTCGGAACAACAGCTGGATGTAGGATGCTATTTCACAACATAAAATTTCTCTGAGGGCTGAAGTCAGGACATCCTTCTGAAACTGAGAATAGCACCCAACAACTTCAAGCAGGAATTCACCCCAACAGTGTGTGTTAGAGACAAATCAAACCACCCAAAATGTCAGCTGTGATCCTTCACAGAAACACTTCTCTGTGTTGCCTACAGAAAAAAATTAAACCCATCATTTCTCAGGCTACGACACAGTTCTTTTTATCTGCACAAGCTGAGAACACAACAAAAACCATAATGCTCTAGAGCCATCTGAAGAGTTCAGGATGCAAATTCTTCCCTCAGAAAGCAAAGTGAACAGGCTGCAAGGCTGAGGCTTGGTGCTGGAAGCTTTGGGGTAGGATCCCAGGGAGGGGCAGCCTCACCAGTCCAGCCCCCCAGCAAGTGATTTTCTGCTTCACAGACCCTTCCTTCTGCCACAGCCCTCTGCAAAAAGGAAAACAGAACTGCCCCTGCCTCATGCCTCCCCAAGCCCCCTCCAGGAGCACCTACCATCCCAAAATCCACTCTCCTCTCCTTGTAGAAAGCGTGGCGGCTCCTCTGCGCAGACACCGACGCAAAGTCTGTTCCCTCTGTCTTGTCTGAGCTCGGCTTGCTCCACTCCTTCCTGAAAGCCTGGAAAATACAGTTGTGAATGTGGTTAGATACACATGCATATACACATTTATATATATGTAAAATGAAAAAAGACACAGAGGAAAATCAAAGCTGGGAAATGGGAAAACACGATAGCCACGAACATCCTATGCCTTAATCATAGAATTATAGAATCGTTAAGGCCTTGGAGATCTTTGCCAACCAGGTCCAACCTCTGGATTTCATTCACATGTCACTGTGCTCTCACCAAAGTCAGGATCAGCAGTGGAATTTCAGAGACAAATGAAGACCATTCATCCAGTAAAAATAAAACCAAAATTTCCTTCCTTGGGATAAAGGCAAAAAACAAAGAGAGGTCCAAAAAGATCACTGCTGACAACTTATAAAAGAACCCAACTTAGTTCTTTTCAAGTAAATCTAAAATTGCAGAGTTAACAATTTAACATCCCACGTTCACTGCATTAAAAAAAATAAGCACACACTGTAAAGCTTTTTCAAGCTCTCCACAGGAACATCAATAAATATTTCTAGACTTGAAGCAAAAAGCAGGTTATCTAGAACAACAGACATTCCTCAAGACGAGAGAGGCCAAAAGGAAATGAACTCTAGTGAAAAGTATGGACCTGCTCCCCTGCTGCACAGTCACAGCTACTGCTGGGAAGTGGTACAGGGACACAATACCAGCTGTAATAAAGGAAGGTTCAGTTTCAGGGACATGAAACAATTGGATACCACCTGGAATTACCTTTTGATCCTCGGTGAAGGGCGGTTCTGACTGAGCCGCCATCCTGGGCTTCCACTCGTTCTCTGCGGTGTCCAGGGGGCAGCTTGGCCGGGGTGGCTGCAGCTCCTTCCTGGGCCTGCCCTCGTGCCCCAGGCTGGCTCTTCCTTCGTGCCCCAGGCTGGCTCTTCCTTCGTGCCCCAGGCTGGCTCTTCCCTCGTGCCCCAGGCCCAGGCTGGCTCTGCCCTCGTGCCCCAGGCTGGTCCTGCCCTCGTGCCCCAGGCTGGCTCTGCCCTCGTGCCCCAGGCCCAGGCTGGTCCTGCCCTCATGTCCCGGGCCAGCTCTGCCCTCAGGCCCCAGGCCCAGGCTGGTTCTGCCCTCGTGCCCCAGGCTGGCTCTTCCTTCGTGCCCCAGGCTGGCTCTGCCCTCGTGCCCCAGGCTGGCTCTGCCCTCGTGCCCCAGGCTGGCTCTTCCTTCGTGCCCCAGGCCCAGGCTGGCTCTGCCCTCAGGCCCCAGGCTCAGGCTGGCTCTGCCCTCGTGCCCCAGGCCGGCTCTTCCCTCGTGCCCCAGGCCGGCTCTGCCCTCGTGCCCCAGGCCCAGGCTGGCTCTGCCCTCGTGCCCCAGGCCCAGGCTGGCTCTGCCCTCAGGCCCCAGGCCCAGGCTGGCTCTGCCCTCAGGCCCCAGGCTGGCTCTTCCCTCGTGCCCCAGGCCGGCTCTGCCCTCGTGCCCCAGGCCCAGGCTGGCTCTGCCCTCGTGCCCCGGCCCCAGGCCGGCCCGGCCCTGCCGACATTTCTCCGAGCAGGATCTCCGCAGGTCCGGAGGCGCCGTCCCAAACCCGGACAAGCAGCTCCTCCAGTCCGTTCTGCCCTTGGAAGAGTCGCCCTCGCACATCTTATTGGTGCTGTCTCTGCTCCTCAGCGTGGAGCTCCTCACCACGTTTCTGCTCCAATCACCCTCCTGAGACACCTCCATGAACTGCTCTTTGGCCACCAACCTCTTGTGCAAGAGTCCATCGTCTGCCTTGATGGAAAACTTGGAAGCCAGGTTGACTTCCAGCCTCTGGTCTGTACTCACTGCATTGATGGGCGGTACCTTCTCAATCACAAATTTTGCACCCTGATTCCTGGAGCTCAAGTTCACTTCCTCATCCTCGTCAACAATGAAAGTTTTCTTCCTAGAGAATTCCACAGGTGAATTTACAAACTTCTCTGGGAAGATGCTGCTGGGGCTTCCCCAGTAAGGAGGGCTGAACTTTCTCTCTTTGGATTTCTGCTTATCAAACTCAGGGCTACATAATTCCAGTTTCTCTTTGCTCTTTTCATTCAGGATTAGTTTCTCTGGCCTGGGCTGCTCTTCTGCACGTTCACCTGGTTTGTTATTAACAGAATAGTGATCTGATCCACTCTTCCACTCATTCCAGCTATAAGTAAAAGTCATCTTATCTGACACATTCCTTTTGTTCTTTGATTTCTCCCTGCTCAATGAGCCAAGATCTTCAGAGAGCTTCTCCTGAACTTTGCTGGCCTTCGCTGATTCTTCTTTATATTCTGCCATAAGTGCATCAATATCAAGAATTTGGGATCTGTACCCACCCTCAGCCTTCCTTCCATGCAGGTCAGAATTATTGTCACTCCTTTTCTGGGGGCCCAGCTCACTGTCCTTACAGACCAGTGCAGGACGTGGGGGGGACCAGGGCTCGTGGTAAGAGGACACTTTCCTTCTGCCACTTTTGAGATCACTTTGAGCCGCATTTTCCAGATCATGTTTTAACAGGAAAGCATCAACATCTATAATTTTCTCTTTAGAATGATCCAGACCTTTTTCATGATGCTGTTGGTTATCTTTCCTAGACACATGAAAATTACCAAATCCAACATTTTTGGAAAAAGAAGCATCTTTGTCATCTTCTCTAGTCCAATCCTTGCTAACATGCACTTCCCTGGGCTCTTCTCTACAAGTTGTACTCGTCACATTTTTATTTGCCTGCTGCAACAAAGGTTTGGACCTTCCAGGAAAAACAGGGTCCAGATTAATTGCTGCTCCCTCACTTGAACTAGAAACAGTATTAATTTCACTTGCACTGGGAGCACCAACAAAGCTTTGTTCTTTTTTGATACCAGGAACCTGATAAGTCACTGCAAAATAAGTTGCCTTTGGCTCAAAGACAGAACTCTGATGTTTCATGTAATCATCAGGACTGCCAAGAACAGCTTGGTTTGCCTCACTCCCTTCCACCCCTTCTTTGACTTCTTTGTTTTTCTTCTTAAGTGAATTTTCATTCAATTGCAATGAATCTGTCCGACTCAGCCTCTTGATATTTTCAGGAGTGAGCCACACAACTTCTTCCACCTTGACTGACTCCTGAGGCAAGGTCCTCCTCCTCCACCTTTCAGAAATCTTCAAGTCAGAGACACTGCTCCTGCTTCTCCTGACCTTCTCTTCTGGATCTGCTCCTCGGAGTTTCTCGCTGCTTTCAGGAGCTGGACAAGCCAAGCTCAAGTCCTGCTCTTTCCAATTTAAGTCCAGACTTCTCCTTAACCCAAAATCCTCTTTAGTAACGTTCAGTCCTTTGGTATCAGGGGGGTGGCTGCTGGAAGATATAAAATGTTGCCCAGTTGCAAGCACTGAAGCCTGAGCTCCGTGTTTGCTGACATTTGTGGAAACCACTTCACGATCCCAGTGGGTTCGGAATTCATAGATGTCTGTCCCACCTGCCCTGAAGCTCCTTTTCTCAGAAGAGCATTTCACCACATTAATCCTCTCTGATTTATCTGTGCAGGAGACTTCACTCCTATCACCTTTAATTTCAGCATGTAGCTTGTTGACTTTTTCACTCATTCCCACACCTTTACTTTTGTTGGTGGAATAAGGTGTTTTCTCAGCTATGAACAGTGGCTCAGCATCAGTTTGCTCAGAGTCTGTTTTCTGTTCAGGTAAAGTGCACTCACTGGAGAGAAAATCCTTGGGGTCTCTCAACACAGCCTTGCTTGTGAGAACTTTTGCCTCTCTGGCTTCTGAAGTAACACTGTCTTCTTTCAAGCAGAGGCTGTGACTGCTTGCCCTGACTGCCTGGCCCGTGGGCACATCCTCATCAGCTTTGTTCTCCTTCACAGATGCTTTTCGAGCTCTGAGTGTCATGGCCTTTTTCTCAGGAGCCATTGGGATGGCTTCACTAAGAGCCCTTTCACCACAGGTCTGAAAGATTTCATACCTGGGCTCTATTCTTTGGTAAACTGGAGAATCTTCTGTGGTTTTGGGAGCGGGTTTTTCACTCTTCTCAAACAAAGATTTTTCTAAGACAATTCCCGGGCTCATTTTCTTGCCTTCACTTGAACAAGCTGCTTTTGCACTTTTCTCTACGTGTGCTGCATGTTTTGATGGATCAGGTTGCTTGTGGTGCTCCTTTGCAGCAGTGCTTTCCTCCCCTTCTCCCATCCATGAGCACTTTCTGTGCCCTGAGTCCAGCAGCTCCTGCTTTGCCTCGGGCTCCTGGTTCCTTTTTGGGGCAGAATGAGCCCCAGGAAGCTCAGCAACAACGCTGTGCTTCTGCACGTTGTGCTCAAACACGGTGGCACGCACGGTTTTAATGGAGGGCTTCTCCAGAAGGGCTGGGTTTAATTTCTTTTCAAAACTGCTCGTGAATGAGACAGAGCTGTCACTCTGCTGGGAGAAATGCTGCCCATCCCCGAGGAAGCTTCCTTTCCTCTCCAGCTGCTCAGCTTTATTGGTGATCTTCAAAACCTGCCGGGATTTCCAAGGCTTCCCAGGAGCAAATGCCTCTGTGCAATCCGTGCCATGGGCGAGCTTCAGCTCCTTACTCTGCAACAGGAAAATCCAACACTTAGCACAGTCTGTGGCAGACATGGGTAAGAAAGTTTATTTTAAAGCTTGCACCTACTTTGTGCAAGTCAGACACATCCAAGTTCCCTGAACACAAAATCCCCTGAGACCAAGGTACCCTAAGGAAATGTGCAGCTCCAGCTCCTGAACCCTGACTATAACAGAATTACCTCCACTGCTCACTAAAAACCAGTTACATGGACAGAAGCTGCAGAGAACGTGAAGATCTGAGTAAATATCATATCCTCAGCTATGAGGAATGCTAAGCTGAGCTGAAGTAAAAAGGAAAGATGGAAATTAATATTTATTACCAATTCTTTACTATTATCTACTCACAGGAAATACAACCAGCATCCTGAAAGGTGATATTTTTAATAACATTTGTTGGAAAAGCACAGGATGCAGATAATAAAGGGAATCAAGGAATCCTACAGGTCTTATAAGAGTTCAGTCTTTTTTTCAAGTTTTAAATTTTAAAACTCAGAGTTGACTTAAGACTTTCTTTAAAAAGCTAAAGAATGTCAGAAAATCAACACTAAAGGCATTTATAAATAAAGATTTTTAAGTCTGAGTTATATTCTTCTAGGAATTCAAAGGAATTTCTTTAATCCTACTTTATTGTCAGATTCTGAAAACAGCACTTCCATTAATGGAAGATCTTTTAAAAACCATTTGCTCTTCTTGCAAATAACACTACAGAAACTTTGCACCTGTAGCTCCTACTTCCCTTACCATATATTCCTATCTTGGACAGGAAAAAAGCCATGAGAACTCACAACAAACACCCTTAAACTACATTAAATCTCCTCTACTAAGAGCTGTCATCAGAGAAGTTCTGTTTTGTAACACTGAAGGGTTGCTTAGGAACAGAGAGAGCCTAAAGCTTCCACAGCAAATCCCCACTTTCCCTGGAACACTTTGCTGTCTGAACTGCTCAGGTAAATGTTGAGGAGACTGACAAGGTCCAGGCTGTGATTAATCTGGAGTTGGGACTTGGAGGTACAAATGCACAATCCCCATGCTCTGTTTGGAGAAAATAAAGGATAATCACTGCACAAACCCACCACAGCCGCAGGCAATTCTCTGTGGGGTTTCATGTATTAGAAATCCCTTAAAAATAGTACCCAAAATACCTTTTTTGTCTCTACCACTCACACATTTAACAGTGTGCACACTGAACCTGACAAACTCAGCAGCCAAGATACAGGCAGACCCACAGCAGTCAATGCACTGGGACTGTGCCAGCCTTATCACACTCAACACTCCTTTAAAAGCCACTGATTGATGAAGCCACACACAACAGGACAGCACTCACTGCCCTCTCCATGCAGAGCCAGCTGGAGCCCAGCAGCTCCTGCTACTTCCTTACTTTTGGGTTTTCCTGCAGGTCCTGGACAGAGTCAGCTCCAGTCTCCCCAGCTTTCTCAGGCTTTGCTTCACTGCCTGATGTTGGACTTGAAAACCTAAAACAAAGCACTGGTGTTACTTCTCTAAGTCGGTCAGTGAGCAGGGGCTCTTCCTACCAAAGCAGACTGGTAGAAATTATCTATTCAATTACATTTCCTAAATGAGAAACATCACTATTTCACAGTAAATGACTGTTTGCTGGTTAAATTGTATCTAGACCAAAGGAATTTCCCAAAGAACTGCCAGTCATGCAGCTTATTTCATAGCAGAAGATTTAGAAATGCTTAATGAGCTCTAGCATCTCTTGTTGACAGTTACATGCAAAGGCCACAATATTGACAGCTTTATTTTTCTTTTGCAGCTGTTGTCAGAATATATTTCATTAAATTCTCTCCTTTTTTGGGTAGGAAAAGGTGGGAGAGGGGCTCAAGAGTAATAGTATAATTGCATTTAGTGGAAGCAAAAAGCTCAGTTTTTTCACAAGACAGAGAGCAAATTTTACCAAACACCACCAAGAGGATGAAGGAGTTTTCTCTGTAACCTACATCTTGGTTAGGTCTGCAGAGAGGGGCCGGGACTGCAGCGGCCTGCGCATGTTTCCTGCCTTCGCATCAGCCCCTTCAGTGGTCAGCTCCTTGATCCTCTGCTGGATGCTCACAGACCTGTTCTCCTTCTCAGCCCCTGCTGCCAGCAGCTCTGCATCCCCCGTGCCACTGGCGTTTTCTGTGGTAAACAAACTGATGTGTTTTTTCACGCTGCCCCTGAAGAGATTATTCTCTTTTTCCAAGGAAGCTGCAGGACTTTCACAGCCCAGGACCACGGACGTTTCCTTCTGCTCTGGTCTTTTACCCCCCTTATTAGTTCTGCTTTCACTGGTTGTTTCTGGGCTTCTTTCAGGACCGTGCAAGTTAATAATTATTTCTGGTTTTGTCTCAATTTGTTCACTTTTAGATTTAAATTTTGTTTCCCATGTGTATTTCCCATTATTTAGGACACCAATGTCCTGACTGCTGCATTTCAGATTTGTTTTAGAAGAACTACTTTTATTCAATTCATTTTCTTCAGGTTTTGGCCCCGTTTCAGACTGATCATGACTACCCACACCGGTGAAAGTAATTATGGATACATTCTCCTTGCTTTCTTGGGATGAACAAGCCTTCTTGCAAGAAGAAAGATCTTTATGTTCAAACTTGGCTGTCAGGTCCATGGACAAAGGCCTTGGTTTTCTCACCCCGGATTTCTCCGTAGGGGATTTTTCCTCAGAAGCTTCCCCAGCGTGATGCTTTTGATCTCGTAATGACTCCAGAAAAATAGCAGACACTGGCCTATGCTTCGTCCTTTGCTGCCCATCAACGGAGAAATCAGCTTTGTTGTTGAGATTATTCCCATCATCACCGCTTTTGTCCCCTGGGTGAGCTTCCCGAGCATCCTTCCTTTCCCCAGTTTTAAGGGCGTTCCAGGAGACGGCTCTGAGGCTGGAGGAGAAGGACACGTGCCTGTGGAGAGAGCCCTCGTGGTTGCTGGGTGTCTCAGGAGCTCTCCCAGGGCCCTGCAGCTCCGTGCTGTGCAGGGCAGCAAAGGCCCCAGGCTGGGGAGCCGCCGTGTCCTGGGCCCGGCGCTGCTCGGGGCCCGCGGCCTCCAGCACGATCACCGTGTTGGCACCGGGCCCTGTGTAGAAGGTCACGTTGGTCACCACGTCCCTGCCAGGCTGCCCCTCGGCTGCCAGGGCCTTCTGCTCCACCAAGGGAGGGACATTCCCCCCCGGCACCTTCCCCGAGCCGTCCTCGGGGCCCTTCCTCAGCAGGCTGCCGGATCTGAGCGCGGCCACGGGCGCTTTGACATTCGCAAAAGCCTCAGAGGGTTTCTCTTTACAAAAAGGCTTTGGGAAGAGTCTGGGCCTTGATCCCAGCGAGGGCATCGTTGCAGATCTCAAGGAATTGCCGAATTTCTTGTTCTCTTCCAGAGTCAGGGATGCTGAGGCCTCCTTTGCCTTGTTGCTGGCATCTGTGAGCACGCTGACATAGACACGCTGTGCCTTCTCCTCGGCCCTGAGCTCGCTCAGGTCAGGGACTGCCGTCAGAGATGCCAAAGCTGAATTTATTTCTACTCTTGTTGCCATAGCTGGAATTACACATTCAACAGAACTGAAAAACTCCAGCAAGGAAAAAGAATCTGAAAAAAAAAAAAGAAAAAATGGAAGTATTGATGTAGAGTCAGCACGAACATCAAATAACATCATTCTCACATAAATTCACAAGGAAGCAAACTCAGATTAAGGTGCCTTTCAGATATGCTGATTCCAGAGTATATCTTACTGAAAGACATAGTGTTCCTTCTCTGAAAAACAGCAAGAAACACCATTAATTACTGATTTGGCCCAACAACCAAATACAATGGAAACAAACATATCCTACAACCCTGCACTCTCCCTCTTACCTCAGTTTTTTGCTGCAACCAATCCATAGGGCCTGACTCTCCTCTCATAGTGACAACAAGAGCTTGGTCACCAAGGGCACGTTAAGGACAGGGAATGTGATCACTGCAGAGACACTGCCCACGCCTCACCTGCAAACAAACAGAGTTCACACTCAGGCGTGGCACATACCCAGACCTAGACAGGCAATGCCAGGTCAGACAAAAACCCAGAGCACTGTAAGGAGAAAGGGCTGGTTCCCGAGAATAAAGTCACCTGATGTAACTGCAAAAAGCAGAGGAATGTTTATTTTTCAAGCAGTTATTAAAGAAACAACGAGAAATGACCATTAAAAGGTGTAAGTGAAAGGTGAAGGCGGAAGAACTCGGGCTGCACTACAGACACACCACATCTGAACTGTTAAAATCACATTTAGGTGAGACTGTTTGCAAATTCAAGTGCTGTCAATCACTGGTGAAACACAGAGCTCTGCATTACTGTAATCTCAATTACTGTAATTTACTTTCTATTGTAAAGCTCTTTTCTGGGGCAGCAGTCTGTGAAATGCCACCTGAGCAGCTGACCTGCAAACGGCTGATTTTCAATCAAAATGGGACTTTTACCATGACAAAGCAGTTTTCCCAGTATCTCTCCAGCAAAGGCAGGAGAAGAGCTTTGGCTTTAATTATATTCTTACTGCAGAGAAGTGGGAAAAGCAGCAGTAATTAGAATTTCAGCTACAAGAAGTAACCTGAATTTTTCCTAACAGAAGTATATTTAAACTCGTAGCAGATGCAGGCAGCTATGTAAGGTTAGATGATTTTTTTCCTTCAAAAGCTGCCATACTTTTCATTTTTAGATAACCCACACTGAATTCCACAGCCAGGGGCTCAGTGTTGTGTTGCCACCCTCCTGTCTCTTTGGGCAGCCTTTGAAGGGGCACTTTTGGTCTCCTTTTACATGATCTATTCGGTGTGAATTCACCACACAAATATATTTCTTTGTAGATTCTGTGGAATAGGGAGCTTCCTGCATGTGATTATTAACAAAACCCAAGCAGGATCTTGCCTTCCTGAGGCTGCAGGCTGGACAAGTGGTTACTTCACCTTCAGCTTCCCTTGACCAGACTTAGCCCACGCTGGCACTGAAATCACAGGGATTTATTTTTGTCCCTGCTTGTGCTCCCTCTCTCAGGCAGCAAATGAACTCCACTCACCTTGTCCATTCCCTTTCATCTCCCAATCCACTTGGGCTTCTGTCTCAACCACTTATCCGTGATGCCTTCCCCCCTCCCAAGCCAACCTTGCCTTTCTGAAATAGCCACTGCCCCAATCGGCTTAGCCACAGCAATCTGCCCCTTCCACCATCCCTCAGATCTCCCTGAAATCTTCCTCCCTCTCCCACTCCTTATTCCAACAAACACCATCCAAATCCGATTAAAATGCTCTCAACATTCCAAGGATGCAAAGGTTTGGGAGAAAGAAAACCCCTTGTTGGGATGAGGGTGATGCTCACAGGGAACCCTGCAAAGGGAAACATTCAACTGGGAAAGCAGCATCTGTCTTGCAGCAGCTGAGAAGAAATTCTCTCCTACCACTGTCCAGTCCCTGCTTCTCTGGAAGAGGAGAAGGGAGCACAGAGCTTCTTAAATGGACTAAAACTTGATCCTCAGCGGAACGCAGGGCAGGGAAAATACAATGTGGGACCTAATCCTGGCTAACAGCTTCTCCAGCCAACATTCCTCACCCACAATTTACCCCTTCCTTAGTTTCATCACACTCCAGCTTTACAGGACTCCATTTTTCCCTACATAAAGCTACCAAAGTCACTTTTCAGCTTCTAAATTCAAATACCCCACAACAGATACGTGGCCCAAAACAGACAAGTATTCCAAAAAGAAGAACAAAACATTCTGGAAAAAAAATAATCACACAACTTTGAAAATGATAAAGCTCCTTGATACAAATACACTTGATAAAGAGGAATCATGTTAGTAATGCCAAACATAATATACACTAGACATTGTGTCTCGGTTTTGAAACACATATCTTGGTGCAGATAAACCTGTTTCTCTCTAATAAAGTATCTCTAGTCAAGCTGGCAACATACAAAATTTTGGGCAATTTATAAAGATCAACTGTAAATTAAACTGCAGGAGGATTTCAGATGCTATTAATATTTAGTAACACTACTGTAATCGTACTACTACAGTTGTAAATCCCTCACCAGCAGCTACTACAACGTGTTATTCCCTCCCTGACCTCCTCTGCCTGGGGACAGTCAGCTGAGCTGCCCATGCTGGCCCTGCACATCCCCATCCCGGGTGGCAGAGCCCCCAAACCACCCTGGCCCTGGATTTGGGCACCCTGGCCCCAGCTCTGGGCACCTTGTCCCTGTTTTTAGGGAACCTGACCCCGTTTTTGGGCACCCTGGCCCCAGCTCTGGGCACCTCATCCCTGTTTTTAGGGAACCTGACCCCATTTTTAGGCACACTGGCCCCAGCTCTGGGCACCCTGGCCCTGTTTTTGGGCACCTTGTCCCTGTTTTTAGGGAACCTGACCCCGTTTTTGGGCACCTTGTCCCCGTTTTTAGGGAACCTGGCCCCATTCCTGGGCACTGTTTCTGTCCGTGTCCCCCAAGCAGTGCCCACGCTCCCCTTGGCTGTGCCTGGCACATCCTGCACACCAATAAATTATAAATGGTACTGAGTGTCTCTGGAAATCCTTCCTGCTTTTAACAGCAAGGCTGGCACCGGCTCTTCCCTGCTGCTGCTCTTCCTCAGCTCCCCAGCACCCGAGACTGGGATTCTCCCAAGCTCAGCCACCACAGGGTGCCACGGAGATGCACAAGCAAGCACTGCCCCAGGCCCCTTCAAATCTCAATGCCCTGAGGTGCTGCTTGCATTTTGAATTCAAAGATCCAGCATTAGAAAGATTCTTAACACTGCTCCTAAGAAATCAAAATGGATTATTCAGTTCACAAGGTTATTTTTGCAGAAAATCATTCGGGAAGGGCTTCACCCCAAACACACCCTCCTCTTGGCACTTGCCCACCCACCACACACACAATTATTATTTACATCACTGCTAATTCCTTTAAGCCTATTAAGGCAACAGCCTGCAGATAATTTTTCCACCGTGAATCATGTGACTATTGCCAACTTCCTTGCTCAGAAACAAAAATGTTTTAAATGACACAAAGCAAAATCATCTATAATCTGGCCCTGAACCTCGCAGCAGATAAACAAGTCCATCTGTCTTCTCTAAGGGTGGAAAGCATAAAAAAGAAAATCTTGCTGCTCTTAAAAAACCCAAACAAACAAAAAGCAAAACCAAATATGTTTATGACATGGATACCAAGCAGAAAGCCTGGCTCCAGCAGTGAATATCCAGGGCTGGTGGCACTAAGAATACACCACAGAAAATCACCAAATAAACACAAAGTTTTTCTTCTTTATACACAACTTCATCAGAAAATCTGCTTCCAGTATAAAAAAAAATTACTCCCTTATTGTGCAAACACAGGAACAAGTTTGTATAACTGCATATATAAGCAGCTCCTGAAAACACAGCTTTGTCCAAGGAGGATGGAACTGGATGGGCCTTCCAACCCAAGCCAGTCTGGGATTCCACGATCCCACACCTTCCCCTGGCACCAGAAGCCACAGGAGCTACTGGAACAGATGCCCAGAAACCAAGATTTCTCTACTCCTGCTACAAAAGCTGCCCCACTGTCCCACATCAGTCCTCACAAACATTTTTTGTCTCTCTTTTCTCCTTGCTGTCCTCGCTGCCCGGGCACTGGGATGAGCCTGCAGCAATCCCTGCCCTTCTCCCAGGCAATGCTGCTGCTGCCTCCTGCACTGGGAGAGGTGCTGAGGATGGGCCCTGGTAATTCCCAATTAATCCAATCACTCGCTGTGCACGTACCAGTGTGAGTGCTGACAAAAACAGGACTTACTACAGCACAACCAAAATAACACCGAGGAAAAAAACCTATTCTGAAACTTCTATAACCAAGCAGATCATGAAACTAATTCAGTAAAAAGCAGACTTTTTCTATTTTTGGGTTTAAGCCTGATTCATGTTATTATTCACTACAGTGAGATCCATCACTTGTATTTACGAGGACAGTCACGGTCTCTTAAGGGGAAAGATTAACAAAAATACTTTCATACTGGCTCTAAATTTTAATTTCTCAGGATAAGTTTATTCATAAAGTAAAAACAGATAATAAAATGCATTTAAATTATCTTTTCTCAGACTCACAGTGAGAAACTCAGTTTTGCTTCTCAATAATCAGAACTCAAAGGCTGAGAATTAAAACGACATATTCCAAATCTCCCAAACCAGACAGAGCTGCAAAGCCCCACAGATCATTAATATTAAAATTCCAAAGTATTGCAAAATTCAAAATATCCTTTCTCCATTTCCCATGTCCAAACCTCCTGGAAGCCTCCAGTTCTTTTCTTCTACAAAAAGGACAAAGTGCTGTTCTTCTGGACATTGCAGTCCAGTCCCATCCCAAGATGAAAGTCTCCACTCTGACATTTCCTCCCACTGCAGAAAAGATTACTGTTTTGTTAAATCAAGTGGCCATCCTATAAATAGCAGCATTTACAAGCACTTGTAAATCTCTAATTGCTCCTGCCAGCACAATTGCATAACAATCAGCACCTGCCAGAGCTTCACCCCGACCCAGCCACAATAAAGAGCTCCAATATTTTCAACCCCCCTTTCCAATAAATGCTGCCATCTCAGTACCACAGTGAGAACTTTACACCTTGGATTTTCATCTCCACACTGCAAAGGTCAGGCAGTTAAAATGGTAATAAATTCTAGAGCAGCAGCTTCAGGAATTCAAAGTGGCCCCGCAGAGGCCATAACATTTATTTATTAAAGCAAAAATTCGATGTGTGTGTCCATGTAATGGTCAATATTAATCCAAGATCACATTGCTGAGGTAGCAGAACAATCAGGGACTCAGGGAAATTGTGGGGCATGGGGAGGATCCTCCAAACCTCCTTGAATTTGTGAGGCAGAGACAGGTCTGAAGGGAACAACTTGGGAAAAAAAATGATATGGAATAATCTGCTTCCACAGCTGTCAGTCCTTGCTATTCTCATAACAATGTTTGTGTGTCACACACAAAACACAACCCAAGAGGATTAATGCACAAAAGGGGCAGATTGCTCCAGTTATGTCTAAACAACAGTTTCAGAATATCACCCTCTGAAACGGCCCAGTTTGTAACCTCAAGATTTATTATCAATTACTCATTTTTGGGGTTCTGTCTTCAAAAATATCTGCACTGAGTTTTGGGAGCAATGACCACCGTTCCACAGACAATTCATGGCAACTCCTTCTCTGCCAAGACCAACTTTGTCCAAGGCAGAGTCCTGGTGGGGGATTTTCCTCCTTGGACATGGTGTTCTCCTCCAGATCCCCCAGGAGCACAGCCAGCATTCCCTCTGAGCTGCACAAGAGCCTCATTGCACCCCATCCTTCCACAGTTTCCTTCACCACCCTCTCACTGACAATTCCCCAGGAAACTCTTTTCCCAGTTTCACAGAGGGCTAATTTGTTTTGAAAGTCTCCTGAGTCTCAGGTAGAAAAAACCCCAACCAAAGGAAAAATACATTAAATATTGGTGAATCACCAGTTTTTGGTACCAGAAGCTGCACATCCTCACCCTCCTGTGTGAATCATCTTTTACTTCCAGCATTCCACACGAGGATTCCACCCAGCTCATTAGTGGGTGGGTATTTTCACAAAGTCCAATTCTTTTGGCAGCTGAAATAGGGAATCCAAGCAAAATCCTGATTTCTGCCAGCTGAGATGACATTCTGCAGTACAACATGAATTATGGGATAAGGCTGAAGTGAGGCTAAAAGTGTGTTTGTGCACAAGGTGGGTATTCCCAGCAGGCCTCGAAGTGCTGCTCTGTTTGCTTCTGTCATCAAACCCTTGCTTGTGTGGTCAGCTCCTGCTAATGTTCCTTCAGGTTTCATCCTTGCAAATGCTTTTAAACCACAAACAAGACCTGCAAATAACCTCCCCATGCAGTTTAACAGGAAAAAAAGACATTCCAGAAACAACTGCATTGCGTGCCAGATGAAATATTAATGATCAGGTTTGACTACAAGCGAGAAAAATTGACTGTGGAACTGGAAAAAGAACAAGAAGTAAAATACAGGCTCTTCCAGGAAGATGTTTGATTGCTTCAGGGTGAACTTTATTCTGTCTGCAACTCCCAGAGGTCAACAGGGCCATGTCCTGGACTGGGCAGAGGGTGGGTACTTGAATTTGCAACTTGGCAAATTGGTCATCAAACCTTTTCAGAATCATCATAAAACCTCACCCTGGTTAATTGGAACATGGTCTTCTTGTTGCAGGAAATGAAACTTCACTTTTAACTGTATTTAAAATAACTTTTGATTAAAGTTTTTCTTCACAGATTCTGCAGGAATGGGCTAAATCCCTGCCTGTGTCTTTTTCATACTCTCACGCTGCACATCATGAATACGATGGAATTAATCATAAACTGATTCCTATATGTGTCCTTTGAGTGTATGATCTCCATGACCTTGCTTCAGAAAGGTGACATTTGGCTCATTAATGTTTCAGAAATACATCAAGCAGCTTCTGAACTCCCTGACCTCAAGCAGGCAGCGCCTTCCCAAAGCCCCAGAGCTGAGGCAGGGCTGTGCTTGTCCAGAGGCTCCAGCTTTGGGTGGGAATGTTCTCGTTTGGCAGGCACACCATGGACACAGCTGAAGGAGTGCAAGGAGATGGATGAGCCAGCTGCAGCACAGACAGAAATATGGGATTGAAAAACAACTTTGGCATTCTTCCCTTTGATACTCCTCTACACAACAGCACGCTCGGTACCATGTTCCAGCAGTAAAAGGAGCTTAGAGACCACCCACACCTGGAAATATTTACTGTAACTCTGCATATTTCTCGTCCTCTTGGCAGCAAGGGAAAGGGAAGGACAACTGTGTGATCTCAGAGCTGCCAGGACACAGACATCAGCCCTGCATTTTGCTCTGCCCTCGCTGCCCTCAGAGCCAGCAGCTGCTGCAGACGCTTTAAGAGCAGCACTGATGTGACTGGGACAGGTTCCTCCCAAAAAACTGGTGGGAATTACCTGGACACTGACACAGAGTCCCTCAGGGAGCAAAGGTGCAGCTCCAAGAGCCCTCAGCACCTTGCTGGGCCCGGCAGGCCGGGGCAGAGCAGGAGCTGCAGCTTTCCCGGGAGATGGGGCTCAGCTCACCCACCAGGAACTCGAGCCAAAGCATCCAGGGAAGCAGATCCGTGGGCTTTGTTTATTAAAAAAATCCACCCACTTGTTACAAAAATAGGCAAGTGCCTCCACAGCACTGTGAAACCTCCAGAAATAAAGGTGACCCACAGCCCTGTGCCCCCGGGCAGGATTCGGGGGACGGATGGTTTCACACAAACCCAGCCCCTGAAGGTCACTGTAACACACAACCAGAGCAAGGTGAGAAGACATTTCCTGCCTGCCTTCATGCACAGCAGGTGCTTTTGTGTCAGAAGGACAAAGCCTGTAATCCTCTGATCTGCCTCCTCAGATTCTAACAGGATTTCCAGCACTGGAAAAGGCATTTGTGGCCTGGCACAGTAAACCACCTTCAGAAAGTACAACCAGCTCGAGCTGCTCTGTGACTGACGTGGGGTCACCAGGACTCATCTATAAATGCTGAGCCTTCATATATATTCATCTGAGTGCTGAAAAATTAATTAAGGTATTGCCATATGGAGCAAAAAAAAAAAAAAGTGGTTTCATCCAGGCTTTCAGAAAACCTGAGGCTACTGGCCTTGGAGCATGACCTTGAACACGCTGAGATCACTGCAAGAGTTCAACCATCTGGAGAAAACCTGAACCCATAAAACTGCAGGACAAAGGGAACAGAGGGATGGGATAAAAGACCAAAATCATGACAGTTTAAAAATTATATATGAGTATATATAGCTATGGTGACTAACATCTCTATTCAAGGGCTAAGCATTAACATTGCTTTGCTCCCACAAAAAAAGGAAGCAGATTTACAGTGCATTACTTTTATACCTGCACTCGTCCTGATTCGGAAGCTGCAGAGTTGCCAAAGGCTCATTCACAAAGAGCACGTGGCAGCTCCTGATAAAACAGCGAGCAGAGATGCTGCAGTAGATTGCCCTGCTCCTAAGGCTCACCTGGACAAAAAGAAAACCCAGGATGGCTCAGGCTGGCAGGGAGCACAGAGGGTCACCTGGAACCCTCCCTGCAGGAGCAGCATCATCCCAGCACAGGGCTCAGCTCGGGAGTCACCCCAGGGAGGGAGGCCCCACAGCCCTCTGGGCAGCCTGGGGAAAGCTCTCATTGCACATTCTTGATACAAATATTTATGTACTGCTTCAGCCCTCACAGCTCTACCATCTGATGGTGTGTTCTCTAATGGATGATTTGCCACTTGCTATCTTAAAAAATCCCATGCAAAAAGCTCTGTGTTCAACAGCTTTGGATTTGGCTGCTAATTACACATTTTCTGTCAAAACATACAGCCAATACTGTCCCACAGCAGTTTCTCCATGGGGTCCATGGTTCCACCTTGCAGATATTTGATTATCAGAGCACAAGCACACAGCCCAGCTCGCCCAACAAGCAGCAACCCTCAAGCCCTGCACACTTGAGCCAGGCACTGCTGTAGGAATGAGCTGCAGCTTTGTGGCAGAAAAACACTGATAAACAGGGGGCTGGACCAGGGGAGTCCCAGGGACAGGTTATCCTCTTCTGTGAACAAATGAACCATTTCAAAGCCTGCTCCTCGAAGCTGTAGCAACCTCTGCCCTGAAGATGAAGCCTGCAAAGCTGCAGCACGGAGGTAGCAAGCTGGAGATAAGGATATCTCCCTGCTGTGATTGGAAAAGACAAGCACTGTGACAACAGGCTGCCAGAGCTGGCATTAATAAACAACACAACTCCATCCCCAGCCCTACAGCAGCAATTCAAATGCTTCACATAAAAAATAACATGACTTTGAACAAGCCAATTATTAACAGTCTTAAACTGGATTAATTTTACTCCAGTTATGCCTTTCAGGATACTGATGGAGCCATTAAAACTCACTCAGATCAAACGGACATGACCCTCAGATTTACAATTTTCACTCACATCGCACAAACAGTGAAAAAAGCATTGGGCTAATGAAAGATGGGTGGATCTGTTCTGAGTCAATTCAAATATTGTTACAAAAGCCAAACACTTGGTGGCATTTATCATTCCCTGGGCCAAAATCCCTTATGTCATCCTGTGCTCTGCAGCACACTGACATACTGAGACATGAATCTTTTTGCCTTCCAGGTTGTTCCCAGTGTTCCAGCAGCTCTTTGATCTCTTCCTTGTGTACTCAGCCCAGCAGTAACTGGGGTAGGACACGGTGCTGCAGCAGGGTGCTGCCTCCTGCCAGGCATCAATAAACTGCCCTGAGCTGCACACCCAGATAAAACCTGCTCTGTCAACCCTGCCTGACGTGCCAGAGGAGCTCCTGCTGCTGCCTGCGTGATAAGGCTCCTCTTTTTCCTTCAGGGGGCACATCTGCCTTTTCACATATGCAGGAAATCCTTTTTTCCCCACATTAATGCCAGTGCCCATCTCAGAACCACTGGCTGGCTCTGCCAGCTTGTGCCTGTGCTCCTTCTGCTGCCTGTGAGCAGAACATTGTTCTCAGCAAGCCCCAAAGGAGCTTCCTCTCCCCCCAGAGCCCCACGGAGGGGACAGAGCACGGAGGGTCCTGTGGGACTGTGAGGAGGAGAGAGGTGATGCTGCATTTCTCCCCATTTCTGAACAAAAGGATGGCTAAAGCCAAGAGCTCTGACAGGAACAAGCCTGAACATGCATTGTACACCACCTTGCTCTTCAGAAACACAGCGTTATTCAGCAAAACCAAGGCCTGTAATGAATTATTGATAATATGTACACTATCTAGAAGCTTTATGAGCACTAAGCAATCCCCTCCACCTCCCTGCATGCTTGAGAAAGCACAGAAAGGGAAAAAATGCCTATTAATTGAAAGACAACAGTTCAGGCACTAAAAGCATTAATGTATTTATTGAGGGAGGTGAAAGAAAAAAAAACAGCTGATGTGTGACAAAGCAGCTCTGAAATCCAAAGGGTGGCACTGGAAAGCTGGGAGTGCCTGGATGTGCACGGGCACTTGTGTGAACATCCCCACATCCAGCACAGGGACAGGGAGGCCCAGGGAACCCAAGGGCTGCTCAAACCACACTCCCAGCACAGAAGGGCATTTTTAACCACCAGTGAACCCCGGGGGCTTGCTAACTTTCTGGTAAGTTTAAGCACAGAGGCCACAGAAGCACTCAAACACATCAAAATGAAGGTAGTACTCGAAACTCATGGTCCGGTGTAGAAATCACCCATATTTTAAGGCAGGGTAATAATGAATAGCTGACAAAGGCAGATTTTGGAGCTCACAAAAATGAGGAGGAATGCAGGATCACAGGTTTGTTCTCAGCAGTTCATCCAGACCTCAGCACGAGCACTCACTTGCCCATGAGCACCCAGACCAAGACGCTTCCCTCAAATCACCCCCACCCAGCCACACTCACACCCCAACTACAGCAGCCTCAGCAGCGGATCCCAACTTCAGGGCACGGCCAAGGAAGGGATTTAGCAAGCTGAGAATGATCTCACAGTGAATTTAGAAACACCTTTCTGAAGTTATTACAAAGAAGGATTGACTGAAAACTGACCCAAAAGAAAAGCAGGATACACTGAGCCCTGCCAGCTGCCCGCTCTGTCCTGCTGTCCCCACAAAGCCACGGTGACCAGGGCACCCCAGCACGATCCCTGCCAACACCACTGGCTGTCCCTGCAGGCAGGAGGCATTCCCCAGCCTCAGGGGGCACAGCAGGTCCTGCAGCTGCTGAGAGCTCTGCCCAGCCAACCCCCTCGCTGGCCCTTCTGCCACACATCTGCAGCTTCAAAGGGTGGCACAAAGCTGTCCTGGAAACAGGGAACTGGCACTGCACGCAGGATTTCTGCAGGAGGAATCTCACCTGAGCCAGCTCGGTTACAGAGCAGGAGCTGTGCCAATCCAAGCAGCTCAGTGTGGAGTGGCAAAGCTGGAAAGGGAAATTAAAGGTCCACGTGTCCCAGCATCTCTCATGAGACAGCAGCTGGTGCAGGATGCTTCAGAAGCGACTTAGGCACAAAATCTAAGTTCTTTTCATTTTCCACTAATCTGGAGCTTTGAGACTTGATGAGCCAACAGGAGACACTTGCTCAGTGAAGGAGATTGGGTAATTATTTCATTTTGTTTCACACTTATGAATCAAGCAGCAAACCACAGACAAAAGGTCCATGTGAACCACCAGACACAAACTCTGCCCAGGAGTTCCCCTCCCCAAAGTCATCAGGTTCAAGAGCCCAAGTGCTCAAAAGTCAGGATGAACAAAAGCAGACAGACAGGATGGCAGAGCTGTGCCTGACCAAACCTGCCCAGTGCCAGGCGCTGTGTGGCCTGTTTGCTCTGCAGCAAAGTGATAAATGCCACCAATCCTGAAGTCTAATAAAAGCCAGCCCAACCTCCTACAAACACTGTCTTGCACATTGGTTTAAAGCCAATATTGGTTAAACAGTTATAAACAACCTCCTGTTAATTATATATTTTAAAATATACACTCATGCCTTAACAAGTTTTTCACTCCAGCCCTCTGCCCGGACGTGAGCAGGAGCAGAGCCACAGGATCAGCCAGGGGCACACTCCAGTCCCTGCCTGCAGCTCGTGCCACAGCCCTGGGCTGCAGGAGCTCAGACAGCCCCAGCCAGAGCCCAGCACACAGGCAGTGATGCCAGGACCTGCACAGACCCCTGGCAGCAGCAGCAGAGCAGGACAGACAGCCAAGTGGCCAAGCAGGTCCTTCACCCTCACTGCTGTGAGCAGCTCTGAAGCTCTCCAGATGCTCACCTGCCTCACTGGCTCCCTCTCCACGCTCCAGATGTTCTCCAGGGTCACTCAGAGAGATGCAGAGCTGCCCTGCCACGTTTGATGGAGCTGACACCAGCAGAGAACAGGGCAGGCCACGGTTTATAAAGGTTTTAAAGAGAGAGAAAAGCACAGACTAGCACAGCCCTGGGCAGGAGGTGGGCAGGGAAACAGGAATCATCCTGCCCTGAGAACTCGTGGGAAGGCTCCAGTGATGCTCCCAGTTTAAGTCCAGCTTTCCAGGGTTGTTAGACAGGACCAGACAGACACCAGAGCACAACCATTTCCAGAGCCAAGGTGAACAAAGATGGCAAGAGCTTTAACCTCAAAGTAACTGTTTTCAGCATTTTCAAAGCATACAAATCTGGAATTAAAGCTGTTAAATTAAAAGGAAAATAAACTTAGTGGAACAGAAACAAGAATTTTGGAGACAATCTGCAAAATACACTAACCTGGTCCCTACAGAGCCAAGCTTGTGAAAACACCATCATTGCCAGCCATAAATCTACAGTACAAAAACCTGGATTCCAAATGAGCTGCTTTCCACATTGTGTGCAGCAGTCCAATATCAACAAACAGGACACTGTGCAATCATTACTTTACACATATATCACACACATATCACAAATAATCTCTAAAGATACCACATTTGTTGGTGTGGAAGCAATACTAATACACATTCCCAGGATTCGAGAGCAAATACGAGAGAAAAGGCTCAATATTGTTTGTCAGAGGTGTCAGTAGTGGGGCCTAAGTTACACATGTGCTTCAATAAAAGTGCCTTGGGAGAGGAAAATATGTATTTCATCTTAAAGAAGGTTTGGCCTCTCCATCATCTCCTCAGATTTCCTCCTGGTGCATAAGCACCAACACCACAGTGACACCATTCAGGCAGATATTCCCTGTGAAGAGCTGGGTTCAGGGCAGGATGAGCAGAGCCATCTCCTGCAAGCACTTACACCACGGGCTACAAGAAAGCCTCTCCTGGCCACAACCAAGCCTCTGTGCTCCCATGGAATCTGCAAACACTGCAGAAGCAAAAGGAAGCACAATTCCAATATGTTTAACGACTGAATTAGCATAATGCTCAGCAGGCAGAAAGCAGCCTCCCTGACCTTCTTGAAATGCTGACCTGGAGCTATTGATGAGCGTTTCCAATGGGTGCTGAGATTCGCCCTGGGGAGGAAGGAGTGAGGAAGCAGCACTGCCCTGTCAAGGGAGAGCAGCTCCCACACGTGGAAACCTCTGCAGCAGCCTCACACATCCACAGGAGCAGTGAGTAAAACTGTACTCAGGAGAGAAACAAAGAGCTGAAGCTGTACTGGAAACTCTGCTGTAACCACAGCCATTCATTCAAACTCTCCTTCACAGAGCTGCAGGGATTTCATTGTTCTTTAAAATATCCATTTTGTGCAGAACACGAACTGATGTATGATGACTTGTAAGAATTATTCCAACGTGTTTTAGAAATACTTACTACTACCTGGATAAATCAAGATATTTATTATAGAATCACAGGTGGGTTGGAAGGGATCCTAAAGCTCATCTCAGTCCACCCCTGCCATGGGCAGGGACACCTCCCACTGTCCCAGGCTGCTCCCAGCCCTGTCCAACCTGGCCCTGGACACTGCCAGGGATGGGGCAGCCACAGCTTCTCTTGGACAGAACTGTTACTGCAGGCTCAAACATGCAAAAACCCACGCTGCATCGTGTGTACAGCAGGAACAGGATGGTATTTAGACAACTCCACAACAATCATCTGGCTAAAAACATTTTAAGGACAGATTACACTAATATTTGACATTCAGTAGTGCCAATACAGTGAGACAGTGTTTGACAACAACAACAACAGAGGCGTTTCTGTAAGGTCCCTCAGCAAGGGAGCGAGCCAGCCGTGCTGCTCAGCCCCAGCAGAAAGGCCCCTTGTGCTCCTCTGGGTCAGTGAAGAATTCCCACTGTTCCCATGAAATATCAAAGTGACAGTGGCCAGCACTGCCAGCTCCGTTTCAAACACATCCTGGCTTTGCCGGGCCCGACGTTTTCGCTGTGGATGAGGCAGCTTTGTCCATCCAAAGCCTTGTATGGCTGAAGATCCTCTCAGCAGACAAACATCCCTCCCAAAGGCTGGCACAGCTCCCTCCCTGTGAGGAGCTGCACCGAGGCACCAGCCAGGCCCAGCACGGGCTCCAGGCTCAGCTCATTAAAAGAGCAGAATAAAGACAAAATTCCCCTCCCGTTTGTGTCTTTCCAAAGACTGTAAAACAACGATCATCCTCATTTCACGGGAATAACCAGTTTTAGAACCTGACGTTTATTACCATCACTTGTTGAAAGGCACTGAAAGCACATATTTAACCAATACTGTGATTACAAAAACAGTCACCATGAAAATATAAACAGAAGAGGCCGCTGTGTATGGCAACAACATTGTTGCATCACTAAAAGCAAACACAAATCCTCCTATTTTCATGCATTTCACTCAAACACTGGCACTTTTCTACCCTTGGAAATTATAAAGGGTAAAATCGCTCCTAACTACCAGAATTAAAGAAAACCTAACAAAGCACAGCACGAGCACCTAAACCACATAGTTCAGATGTGAACAGAAACTGCAGGTAGCTGCTGTTGTTGGTGTTTGTGGCAGCCCCGCTCAGGAACTGGGTCAGGCCCGGAGCTGGAGGCAGCAGCCCCCCGGCTCTTCTGAGCCCCCAGCCCCAGGGAAGGGCAGCTCTGAGCTGGAAACAGCCCCACATCTGCCCCTCCCTGCTCAGAGCTCACCCCAAGGTGCACAAGGAGGGCAGAGCTGCTCCAGAGCTGCAGCATCCCTGTTTGGGGAGCACAGCCTGCTCCCTCCCAGGGAACCCTGCCCAGGGACCAGAGCTCCAGCAGCTGAACTCTTCTCTCTTCCTGCTCCTTACGCCAGCCTAATGACCATCCTGACTCCTAATTACTACAAGAGTGAGAAGCTTTCAGTTCTCCCGCTGCTGCAAGACCAACACTATCTCATTGCAGGAAAGCAGCAGCTTTGCTCCAGCCCCAAACTGGAAGTTTTGGCATTTAATTCTGATAAGAACTTTTACTGACCAGCTCTGTAAGTGGCTTTAGAGGAGCCCAGGTCCCCCCACCCCCAGCGTCTGAGTGTGTGCTCATTGGACATGACTCAACCACAAACAAGCAGTGTTTTGGATAATAACCCTCTGTGCCCTGGACTGCTCCAACAGCATCACTGCAATCACACAACCCTCAGAAAAAATTCATTTCCTCTCCTCAAGCGTGTTTTGTAGGCATGAAGAGCATAAAGAGAAAAACTCAACTCCCATTGTCTCAACGTAAGTGTAAGGCGTTCAGGAACTGTAAAAATATGTATTAATGATCTCCTATTTATACAGATGCACTGAAAAACATCCCCAAGCTGTTTGAAAGCTTCTTTGTTTTCAAAAGTTCGAACATTACATATTCCCAGAACAAACCAAAGACAAGAAAGACAAAGAAAGCAAAAAAATAAACCTCCTTGATTTGAGAAAAGAATCTAAAGATAAAGTATGCTTCTATAAACAGCTTAATTTTAAGAGTCTGGATTATTTAAGCCTAGGCCTGAGGAAAATCATCACCCAGTAGACTCAAATATCCCTTTGTCATCTGACATTTAGGTCATAACAATCATGAGAATAAAAGGGAAACATCAGGATTTCTTTCAAGCAACAGCTGCAAAAAGATAGAACAGCCACCACACTAAATTTAGTGTGTTTTGGCAACACTCAATATCCAGCTTTTTGGAAGAATTTGGTTTTCCTGCCAGTTAACAGAACCCAAGACATGGAAAGTCCTCTTCACCCACGGAAACCCACTCAATGCAAACAGCAAGTGATAGTTTGGGTTTGATTTGGTACTTGTTACCATTTTAATTACTCCTGGAACACAGCTTGAAAGGGAAGTTCTGAGTTCAGGCAGAATTCAGCGATGTCCTCCAGGCTCCCTGAGAAGGGCAGGAGAGCAGTGACCTCCTTCACCTCCTCTAGGGCAGCAAGCAGAGCATCTCAGAAGTCCCATCCCACTGCAGGCACGGACACAGGCAGCCCCACTGCAAATTCCTGGCATTTCCAGCCAAAGCCTGTCCGTTCAGCTGCCCAGGGCAGGGGCATCTGGAGGCTGCAGCCTCCCAGTGCAGCTGTGAAAGCTGCCAGGGCTGTGATGGGGATTCAGGGCTGGCTGCTGTGGAGGGAACCCCCAGCTCTCCCAACGCTGTTATTCCAGCTTTGGCTGGCAGCTCCAGACAACCCCACAGGGCTTTACACTGCCAAGGCTCTGCCACAGCCAGGGACTCTTCATTTCAATCCATTGCTGAAGCAAAAGCAAAAATTCTGTGGCTTTTGCCCTCCGATGTTTTTGGGTGATTTTGGGCGCAAACCCAAAAACACACCTAAAACATTGCAACACTGCCAGGTTCCAGTCACCCCTGAGCACCAAACACAAAGCACTGATACCCACTGGGCTCACAGCATCACCACAAGCCTCGTGCCTGGGCTTGCAGGATTCAGCATTTATTTCAGCCTCACTTTTCCAAGCAGCCCACGGCACACAGCAGGAATTCCTGCTCTGAACAGCTCTGTACAGGAGTCACTGGAATGGCCCTTTCCTCCCCAAACGCTGCCTGCTACCTGAGAATTGAACAAGGAGCCCCAAAAGCTGCACCTGCCCTAGGAAATACATGAATAACATAAACCAGCAGAAAGGCTACGACACTGCACACCTCCCCACAAGCAACACCTCGGACATTCACCCAGCTAGGGAGGTGAAAGACTTCCAGCCTCGTGGAGGAAAACAACCCCTAAAAGGAAACAGCTTGAAAAGAAAGACAGAACAGTGACATTACAAGTAAAGGGATGCAGAACATTCCAAATGTGCATTCAGACACACCCTTTTGCCAGTCAAATTTGTCACTGACTGCCCAGCACACGAGTCAGCAGGACCAACTCATCTGCCAGAGGCCACTTCCCCTGGAGAGCGAGCAGTGCCAGCTTCTCCACTTCTGGGGGGTATCAATTTGAGAAAACACACCATGGCTGAGAGAAATACCTTGATCTGTGAGGCTCCTCGATAAGAAACCAGTGCAGCTTTTAAACACAGGAGGTGCCTGGAGAGGCAGCCAGGAGTGTAAGGTGTCCCTGGGTGACACCCTGGGCAATCCTCTCAATGTGATCCCCACTGCTGCCCCTGATCTCCAACACTACCCTGACATTTTCAAGGCTGTGGGAAGTTTTCTTATCTGTTTACAAACTCAAGGACAGATAAATCACTAGGAGCTGTATCAATTTGCTGCTCATGTACTTGGAAAAGGCCCCAGAAGGGAGGAAGTTCCCTGAGCAAGGACCAGAGTGACTCCAGGGAAAGGAGCGGGCAGTGAACAGCAACACATTCCTCAGCACGGAGACCGAGCTCCTTCTTCACTCTGCAGCGACCAAACACGTGTGAAAGAGCAGGCAGGTGACAGGACTGGTTTCAGAATTATCTAATAGCCAGAGAAACAGGAGTGCTGAACGGAGCAGAGTCCAGGACAACACCCAAGCGAAATCACAGAGCTGTGCAGAGAAGCCCAGGAGCAGGAATACCTGAGCTCTCCATCCACCTGGGACCTGCTGCTCAGGACTTGCTTCTTTCACCTGTGGTCTGAATGTCACCTTGAGCTGGCAAACTTATCCACCACAGAGTCTGAAATTCTGCTTTCCACACAAATCATAACTGAGGGTTTTTCCTTTGGGAGCAATCAGACATTCAGGGAGCACAGTGCCACTGCCAGAGGAGTCTGCACACCCAAGGGGCTCAATTCACATCCAAGGGGATGGTGCAGCACATGGTTGAAAAAGAAATTTTAAAAAAAAAGCCAAAAAAAATCGTGCAGCTACAGAAAGCCTCAGTATGGCAGAGGGAAAAGTGCTTCATCATCGAGCATGGAAATTTTCCGAATCCATGGTTATCTCGTCAGCCAGAGCCCGTGAGGAGGAGCACAGATGGGTACTGTGCCCTTTCTCCTGTTGTAAGAGCAGCAGCTCCAGAACTGCAGCGTGAGCACAACCCTGGGGCTGGGGCTGTGCACGTCCTTTACTGCCACATATAAAATGAGACAGCAAAAAATGACAAACCAGAGTATTTGAGTTGGAAACAGTCCTAGGCTTTGTCTCCTTTTAGGGACTTTCCATACTGTGGCACCCCAGAGCCACTTGGTTCTATGCCTTCTATGCATTGTGAAGGAAACTTTCAGCTTAGAATTAGCTCAGGGCATTGTCTGAGACAGATGAAAAGTTTACATGCCTATTTTCAATAAACTCTACACCTATCAAAAGGGAATTACAGGCTACAACATCTATTTAAATAGGATTCCACCTCCTTAACTACTCTAAAGCATAAAGGCTTTATAGCTTTACTTGCTAATAAAATCCTTGACAATTTTTACTGGAAAAGGCACAGTGAAGAAAATCCTAACCAAAGGAAAAAAAAAAAAAGCAAACAACCAAAGGAGAGGAGGAAAGTTTATGAATTCTTGAAAGATTTCTTTTTTTTGAGAAAGTCTTTACCTGGATTAAGCTGCCAGGCAACTTTATTAGCATTTCTGCCACACACTGTCTGCTTCCCTACCACACCCTGGCAACGTCACAGGAAAACAAAGAAAACTCCCATTTTCATGTAGTCGTTAGAAAGATGCAAATCCTTCTGGTCTGTGGAGGAGAGACGAGGAAAAGAAAATACCAACAACCTTCAGCTCTGGCAAAAAGTACCTCAGAAGCAGCTGAACAACTTCCCAGTTACCCTGGAAACAGAGTTTACCCCTCAGCAGACAGGGAAAATTGCCTGCAATTACCACCCTGAGTAAAGCACCAGTTTGGCCAAAACATCCATTTCTGTTTGCTGCAGCTCCTTTAATGCGATCCCAGTAATTTCTCACGAGCAATATTGGGTGTGCAATGGAATTCTGTCCCCAAAGCCCAAAGAATCAAAGCTGCAGGTCTAACCAAAGGTTAGGATATCTGCTCATGGCACAGACGAGCTCTGCCATCTGCCAAGCGCCGCTTCCCCTAATCCCATTCCCCACACAAAGCAGAAGCAGCCGGATCACACCGCAGAAATAGAAGTCAAGGCAATACCTGAATCCAGGGGATTAATCTCCCACCTCCAGCCGGCAGAAAGGCAAGAGCAGCAACAATGCCGCAGGCAGGCTCAGGAAGGCAGAGCTTTCCACACAGGAAATTCTGGGATTTCACTGATTAACTTCACCCCTCCACAAGCCCGCTGCTGCTCCCTCCCAAATCCCAGCACAGAACTCCGGGCAAACCCAGGGGACGGAGCTCCACGTGAGCTTTTGGAGCAGCTCTTTCCACCCAGGAGCAGAACTCCCCGTCTCTCCACGCACACAGAAACCGCTCGGATTCGGAGTTAGGAGGGAAAACGAATAAATGAGCTGCACATCATGAGAACACCACAAATCTGTCCACACAAGTGCCTCCAAAATAAAAATACCTGTCCCTAGCAGGGGGGTTGGAGTGAGCTGAGCTCCAAGATCCTTTCCAACCCTAACTAGCCTGGAATTCTATGATTCTATAGACACACAATGCCAACAAGCGAAGCTATGTGCATCACTAATTAAAAAGAAGCAGCGCGATGACTTCAAACTGGCACTTAAAAGCAATTTCAAGGAGCAGATAATATATTTCCTGAAATCCAAGGCATAAAGGAGTCACATACCACTGCCGGGAACGCCTGAATCCCTCCCGCTCTGCCCAAGGAGCAGCCGCACGGCCGCACACCGGGGGGAGCAGGGGGTGGAACATCTTTATTTGTCCATTTAAGACCTCCAAGCACATTATCATCCCTAATCCAGCGAGGAACAGATAATTGCAGCGCTCGTGGATTACAAAATCACGCTCTAATCCTCGGAGCCACCAGCACAACACCATCCACCAAACCCACCTGCGGCCCCTGCCCGGCGCCCCGCGGCCAGAGAAAGCCCCGGAGGGGCTCGGGGGGATGGGGGTCCCGCTGCCCAACACACGAGGGGCCCGGGGCTCTGACGCAGCGGGAAAGGAGCCGCGAGCAGCTCCGGCAGCCCCGGGAACCCCGGCAGCCCCGGGAGGGCACGGCGGCCCCGGGAGCCCCGGTAGCCCCGGCGGGCACGGCGG
>VZRZ01006042.1:9293-78032 GCA_013398175.1 Climacteris rufus
TCGGCCGGCCCGTGCCGGGGGCGCGACCTGCGGGGCGGAGGAGCCGGGAGCGGCCGCGCCGGCCGCGGGGACTGACCGGCCGCGCCCGTGTTCGTGGGTACACGGACAGATCGCCAGAGCGGTGTCGGAGGTACAGGAACCGCATGGAAACCTTTCGGGCCGTGCGTGAAGCAGGGAAATGCTTACATCGATTTTCACGGGCCTGATGGAGGACCCTTTAAGCTAAAAACAAAAAAAAAGGGTTTAAAGTGCAAGTTAGTTCATAAGGTGATAACGTTATGTTTTTGTAAGTATTTATTTACAGTGCCCACAATTATATATATAAAAATTATACAAGCTTTATCTATTGAAGGCAAATCTAGTTGAATGTTGCATTTCTTCTTAATTTTGCTTAGATTTATCATTTGGCATTGACTGTGTACCTGCTGGTTCAGTCAGAGCTATGTGAAAGCTCATCAGAGGTTCAGGTTGGATATTCAAGGGTCTGTTCCTCAAAAAGTTGCTGACTTACATTGCTTGTACCATTTTAATCGCCTTTGACCAATGCAGTTGTAGGAGAGTACGGACAAGCTAAGGTGTCCATAAGGTGTCATAAGAGTTGGCATGCTGTCCCCTTTTTAAGGAGCTCTTAATGTATTCTGCTACTTTCATGACCAGTATAGCATCCTTCAGTCCCTTCTGATGCACGATTCTCTGCAGGAACTGAGGAACTCTGCTGTCCTTTGTTGAAGTTCTTGTCTTTCAGCTTTGACTATGGTTATTTCTCATAATTTATATGTGCACAGCCTGCAGTTTACTTGAGAGTTATGTCTTGAACTTTATTCATCCTGCTCAGACTTTAAGTGAAGATTGGATTACACTAAGTAGCACTTTTGAATAGTAGTTTTTCTTATTAGAATAAATACTTTGATTAGATTATTCTGGTATTTAAACCATGAGTATGAGGTGGTTTTCAGAAGTAGTGACTTTAAATAAGTAATGAAGTATAAATACCTCTCAGTGCTCCAGCTACTGTTTTTACAGCACCATGATGGTGTGGTGGAGGCTGTGGGGGTAGTTGATCCTCTCAGACTTTCTCCTCCTGCCCGCTGTGGGTGGTTTTCTGATAAATATCGGTCCTACAAACAGCTGAGTACAGTCTGTGCTCATGGAATAGCTGGGATGACTGACTAACTGAACAGAGTTTTGTTCTGCTGTGGCATAAACTTGTTTTGTAACCCTCTTCCATGGCCCGGGCAGTAACTCAGTGATCTGAGTGATCTGTTTCATCTCAAAGTTTCATCACACATGTCTGTAACTGAGCCATAAACTGCCATTGTTAAATTCACAGTGCAAGCAAACTAATATGGTTTTGCCATCCAGTGCAAAAATTGTTAGATCACAGAACAGCCACCAGGCTACAATGAGGTTTCTAAATCTGCTGTGTCCTTGTCTTCACTCCTTAATGCTTTTTAGATGTAAAACCAGGAGACAGAACCTGAAGACAGCAAAAGCAGAAACTCATAGGGGCAAGCCAGTAAGGAAGGTCTATTCCTGTTAAGATTACCTTCTGAAAGTCATGTGGAGGGTAGCCCAGAATAAGACTGAGGAAAAATAACTTGCATAGCCTTTGGTATTGCTTCATAATTGATTACCAGCAACAGAAAACCTGGATTATTAAATCCTGATCCACTTGTTCCTTTGGCTGCCCTTCTGTCATAGGGCTTCAGCCACATAGTGTTTGTAGGAGAATTACAAGTAGGGCAACAGGTCATACTAAGCTTCACCACAGCTGTATTAATGAAAGTTAAGAGATATGGTGCTTGTGGTAGGGGAGGACAGAAAGTAGGTCCCTGCAGGGGGGGAAAAAAAAAATTGTAGAACAGTAGAATGGTGACAAGCAAATGGCAGAGAACCCAGAGAGACAGAAAGGATTTTTAGAGGAGAATGCAATATGTTGAGGAGAAAATCCCTATTCACTACCAAATACACAAAGCAATCCTGGTATCTGCAAGGATAGTTGAACAGACAAACGTGTTTAAAAGGACAGAGGTTGCAAAGTTGAAGTATTCAAAGGTTGGAGCATTAAACTTAGCTAAATTCATTGGAAATGAAAATTACTTAGGCAGTCTTAGCCATCTTGGTGTGTATGAATTGCAATACAAAGTAAAAGTACTTTCTATTTTTTCTCAAACTAGACAGTCCTCAGAATAGGGAATGATTTGTTAGAGCAGCAAAGTTATAGTGTTTATTTCACTTCTGCATAAGACTGACCTGCCTTACTTGCAGCTCAACAAGTCATAACTGTTCCTCTTGGTTGTTTTGTGCAGTGCTTACTACGAATGACTGAGTTTTGTGTAAAAGTTAGTTTTTCAACATGTCCATGAGCTAAGGCAAGTACTGGCACTATTGTTATTCTAAGGATAGGGATTAAAACACAGGAAAAGAATCCACAAATTTTGAAAGGTCAGTTTGAGAGCAACTTAATCAAATATTTAATACCATTCACCAGTGCAGGACACAAATGGTTTTTTGTTGTCCAGCATTACCTGAAGCAGGGTCTAAGCAGCAGGGGAAGAAAAGAGGTAACATACTGTAAGAGGTAGGTGGTCCCTCAGGCTGTGGCTCTAGTTACACTTACAGTAGTGCTGCCTTCTTTCTTCTGCAGACCATACCTATGTCTTTTCAACTGGATAGTGAAAATGCTGGTACTGCAGAACTGCAACCCAGACAACCCCAGACCAGCACAAAAACAATTATCTCTCCCTTTAGATGTATTTTTTTTAGCTAGATCTGTTCCCCAGTTTTGCTCGTTCCACCAAGACAAGAAAGGAGACAAATAGCTGTGCCTCCAGGCGGAATAGGAAAGACGGAGAATGAGCAACAGAGAGCAGCAGTGCTTTTAACTTGTAGCTCTGCTGAAGACAAAGTACCATGAATTCGTATGTCCAACTTCAGCTACGCTGCAACTAACAGGAACCTCTTTTCTACTTGCAGGAAAATCTAGTTTGACAACAAATCAATCAGTTATCCCTTCAACAGCTGTTTCTCCGTTTCTAAATGGCCATACTTTAATTCCCAGAGATCTATAGAAATTTACTGCATGCAAGAATGGCCTCATGGAAGCTGTAACCATGGGATATCCTAAAATATACAAGAAGAATGAGATTTGTCAAACGATTTTTTTTTTTGACATTAATTCTTCGTGTTTGGCATTCCAATCCTGATTATAAGCTTTATAGACCATATAGAGAATATTCTGTGTGCCATCACAGGTTTTTGAAAGAAGCCTCCTGGATGAGATGAACACAGATCAGATACCCAGTATAAAAAAAAATCTTAGATAACTAGGACACTATGAAAATTACAGTTGCAAAGAGGTTGTTGTAATGGAAACTGTTAGGCAATAAGTTCAGATAGCACATCTGATTCCATTCTGTGTATTAAAAATGTTTATTGTGAAAGGAGTCCAGTCAAAAAGGCATAGATGGTAGATAAAATAGAGGTAACCAGGTTAATTCTTCTTTTGCTCTTCTGCTTGCAGTTGTCCTTTGTACTGGACTGTACTGTACTGGCTCCAGCTGCAGCCTTACATGTGTGATAGCTGCATCTGTTTGTAGAGTAGCCAATTTGCTCATCATAAGCTTGCTGGTCATAAACTTCATTGTTATTAACAATAAGCACTTAAAAAATAAACTGTCCTTGCAGATCCTTGCAGAACTTCTAACTGACCCTAAAGAGTCAGTAAGGAACAGCTTCCTAAACCCCAAATCTTGCTGTGAGGCCAAACTTAGTGTACGATATGTTTTGGGAGGATTATTTTTCCTCATGGAATACTGTAAAATCTGGGTTCTTTATTTATAGCACAGTAGTGCAGAAAAAATCAAACTAGTGATCAGTGCTGTCAGCATTTGTCAAATTGACTTGTGAAGCATATAAGTAAGTATTCACAGGTTTTAAGTAAGGGATGTGCATTAATCAGCCTTGTAAACCATAGCCTGTGGAAGAAAGGGACATCAGTGCGGCAGTCTTATGGAAGATTCTGGCTAAGAATACTTCTGAGTGTTTGGGATTTGAATTTATTTCAATTTTCAATTCAGGCATTAGGAATTTAAATTTTCGTCTGCATTTTTATGGCTAGATGTGAAGTGTGATTTGAACTTTTAAGAGAGATGCAAGATGCCGAACAAGTGAGGGTGATTGTGTTTGAAACCTGGGTGTGTCTGTTCATAAAAATACAGGATGTTCAGTTGAGAAGGAAAAGAACAGACTAAAAGGTAATACCATATTTTAATGGGAATGGCAGAGGAGTGGGTGGATATCTGTAGCAATGTGTAAAATCTCTGGGGCCTGTGTTTTTGTTTCAGAAGTATTTAGTTGTTGCAGGAAGCTCATGTGCACTGGGGTAAATTTTAATTAGAAGGGTGTAGGGCATCAGTAGGCAGAAAGGAGGTGACCTAGAGCTGTAGAAAAATAAGGGGAGCCAATAGAAAAGAAGCGGGGAAAAGGGGAGCTATAAACAGAGTTTGGAAAGGAACAGAGCGTCACATGAAAGGAAGTGAAAATATTGGTGTGAACTAAGATATCTCTTTGTAAGTAGTGTTTAGTAAAGGTGGCTTGGGAAAGCAATTTTGACAGCACATACAAGAGACAGAAAACTGAGAGGACATGAGGAGCAGGAAGCATCACCAGAGGAAATGCAAGAATGTTTTGCTGGGGCCAAAGAACCACCAGCAGTATTGTGGAAGAAAAGGAATTCAGCATAAAGAATCAAAACTGATGGTTTAAAGAAAGGGTTGACTGGTAAAAGAGAAAGTAAGTTAATGTGGGCAAGAGCATCCCTTGGAAAGACTCATGAGGAGGGTAGAGGAAAAAAGCTTTAGAGAGTGTAACAGCAAAAATTAAATGCAGAAGAAAGAGGATGCTCTCAGCAAGTGCAAATAAGGCTCTTAAGATTACCTTGATTATGACCACTGATGGCTTATTGTATCCTCTCAGCTAAAATGAACAAGATAAATCATGCCTTTAAACTCAAAAACATACCTTTAAACTTAATAACTGTTTAAATCTCTTGTCATGGATATTGAAACTTGGAGGAATCTGTCAGCACCACAAGATGAAATGGATTCTATGGCACTATCTCTTGCACAGGCGTGCAAGTGTGCAGATAGCAAACCCCAAGCTCAATACTGATCTGGGTCTAAAGCAAAAGGAAGAATGGTTAATTTTCATTTGTGTCAGTCTTCCCTGAGCAGTTCAGTGTTGGATCACACAAGTGCCATTGAGGTGTCAAAGACAGAACTTGAGCTTTTAGTGCAATTTCCATAAATTGCATCCTTTAGTGATCCCCTCCCCTTGAGAACAGAGAACAGACCTGTGTCTGTCTTCCAAAAAGCACTTCCTTGGCAGGTTGAGCCAGTCTTAATGCTTGTGCAGTTCCTGCCACGTGGTTCTTCAGTGTTTTCTCGTGCCTTCCTCAATTTTTTCAACCCCAGAGAATAGATGTGGTTGAAAACTGGTAACTTTTCTTCCTTTCTCATCCTTTCCTTCAGATTCTTTGGGTTGGTTGGTTGGGGATTTTTTTGCCAGAGCTTTTAGCAGGAAAAGCTAATGGAAGAGGATTGACAATATGTAGCTAGGAAGGAATAGAACTGTGTCAGTGCTTAACTTGGGTTGGTGTCATTTCTGGGACTGGGCGTTTATGGTGTATTTCCATGAGGATGCAGAAGGATGATAGACACCTTATTCTTTCTATCTGATCTTCCATTGCCACCCCTTACCTGTTATCTGTCTTTCCATCAGCCTGTCTAACATTCTAAAACATTCTGAAACATGATGAAAGGGCAGATACTTCTGCCATTGTTGTTTGAAGGTGTCCTGCCTGAGGAATTCTTCAGGAGATAAGCAGGGATAAGAGCTGTAAAAGCCATTATGTTTGTTCAGCTGCACGTAAGACCACAGAAATGTCCTCCCACGTGAGGACTGTAATTCAGTCTAAGTAGACATCCATTAACTTAAAAGTGATCTGCTCCCCACTGTTCATCCAGGAGTGGTCCAAATGCATATAATAGTTATTATTAATGCATTATTAAAGCATTTATTGCCTTAAATTCAAAAAGCTTGGGCACAGTAGACTGCAATGATCTGATCCTTATTATGGGAAATATTCTGGAACTGGAATAAACTGTGTCTGTGTCTGCTGCAAAGTTTGAAGTAACTTAGTGAAACAGTAGGCTCTTATAACTGATAGATTGTTCTCAGCTGTACCATTACACATTAGAAATACAGCTCCTTTAGAAATTTATGTATAATTCATTCATAACTGCCTTGTTGTGGTGCTAAAAGAGATTCAGGGCTGGATAGTGTGTTTTAAAAAAAATACTGTCCCCAATCTACATGCCTCATGATGTTTGCATTATGAAATGAGAATTCTCAAGTGGTGTGTTGAAGGTATTTACTGGTGTTTTTCACCCCCAGAACTTTTGAAGCTGTGGGACTCAACAGTGTTAAATTAGTAGCAGGGACACAGTTTTGCTTAACTGCAGTTGACTCGTTTCTTTTATGCATTTTTTTTTTAGGCTAGA
Organism: Climacteris rufus; assembly: GCA_013398175.1. Taxonomy (NCBI): domain Eukaryota; kingdom Metazoa; phylum Chordata; class Aves; order Passeriformes; family Climacteridae; genus Climacteris; species Climacteris rufus. Next base: position 15,857 of record VZRZ01006042.1, read on the forward strand.
GTAACCGACAAAATCTAAAAGGAAACATATTTACCAAATATGGAAGAGGATACCAAACCTATCTTGGTTCCTGTGGGAGGCGATGAAAGCAATTATGGAATTATGAATATACAGTTTAATCCAGAAGACTATAAGTGTAAAAGGTATGAGGAAAGCTGAACCTACAGAATTATTATGTAGCAAATAGTTATTTAATTTTTGCTTTTAATAACAAAATCCTGCAAAGGTAGAAGATTAACATTTGGAAACCAGGATCTCTCTACAAACACTCTACTTTGTCACTATATGATAATATTTTATTTCCAGGCACTGGGTGAACAGATGTTCTTTCTGTGTTTTGTTTATAAGGGTAAGACTTTTCTATTGCGATTATTTCAGAGGGAATTCTCCATTAAGAACTCATCATGTGGCTTTTAAAGTGCTCTTGAAATATGGAATATTGTGTGTATACTGGAATATGTTTTTTTTATTTAGAAAACTAACTGAAATGTTGAGACTATGCAAGAAAGCTTGCCAGTTGGTGTAGGTAAATGGCTATCACTATATGTAGATGGTGCTGTATCTATATGTAGATGCATTCTGCAGGTGATGCTGGGAAAATACATTGGTGGTACTAAGGGAACTGAGTGATCTTTACTGCCTATTAAGAACAGAAGTGTAGTGCTTTCTGAGATTGAGCAAATATAAAAAAATTGGCAGTCCAGCCTTACTACTATGCCTTCAAAATAATACCTATAGCTAAGTTGTTATTTTGCCTCTTTTCTCAAGAGTTTAACAGCTCCACAAAGCAGGTTGGAGTGGGAGACTTCTGCTGCAGTTAAGATTTCTATGGGTCTAGAACCAAAACTGAGATCAGAGTGGGAACTGCCCTTCTAATACTAGCTGAAGGCATCAGCTCTGCATTTTTAGATGAAGGAATATGTGTATTCTGTAGCACCTCTTGGACCTATTAATGGATCATTTTTTTTTCCCTTTACATCCAACATCATATTTCAGTGATTTTCCTGAAGGAACTGAAGATGGCACTGTTGTATACAAAATCCTGTTGTTGGAGACCACTTCAGCAAAAAAAAAAAGAGTTCTTGAGGATAGTGCTGTGATGCCATCTCAGCCTCTAGCTGTGGAAAGCTAAGAGAGCCTACTTACACTCTCTTCTCTGATAGCAAAAGAAGGACGATAAGGGTTTGAGTGAGTCCAGGGAAACAAATGGAGCACAGGTGTAGAAGCATCCAGATTTGTGTATACAGAGGCTAGGAAACAGTAGAGTGGAAAAGGCAACTGTGCTAAATGAAATCTTGCTCTTTCTGTGGAATATCTGAGCCCCTCACGGCCCTCCTGGCATAATAAGGCTGCTAATTAATATGACTTCGGGGAGTTCCTTGTTTTGGAGAAGTATGTGTTCTGTTTTGAGGAGCAGTGGGTTTCAGGTGATGTTGTGATGCAATAGCAATAAGAGAGGTCTACACCTTTTTGAAATATCGAAATGCCAAGGGTCACTTTTTTAAGTGAGGTTAGGTATAGTTTCCATGTGGTGTGGATGGTTTTCTTTTCCTGTGATTTCCCAAGTCTGGGGACTGAACTTCGTGAAAGGTCATACTGTGTAGCATTTGATTCCCTTCCTAAAAGCAGAAGCATGTACTTGGGTTGTGTTCCCACATCCATGGCCATGTCCATGGCCTCCAGCTCTGCAGATCTGCCTACATGTCCTTTTTGCTTCTCTCTTGAGTTCATTCTCTCATTTTTTCCAACCTAGGTTTTTCACTGTCCAAGTATGCAGAGGCACAAAGATGAAGGGCATGAGGCCTGGGGTATCAGAAATGCCTGGAAATCATAGAGGAGTCGAAGAAGTTTGAACTCTGTTTCAATATTAGAACAGGCAGCCCCCACACTTTAAAAGAAGAAATAAGGAAGAACAGGCCATCGAGGCATGTGTCGTTCGTGGTCAGAGCAGTGGGCAGTTTGAAGGACTTCTTCATTAAACTTTTAGGGAAGAGCAGTTCTCGGGGAAAAAAGATTTATAGTGCATAAAAGTATCAAACAATGCAAATGCCGTAGTATATGTTTTTGCTCAGCTTACTTTGTTCCTTTTTTTGACTTGCTGTTGAGAAACTTGACCCCACATGAGTTCTTGGTCATTTGACTTTGAGATACCTCTTCAAGTGTTTTGTGTGATTTGTTGTAATTACTGTTTGTCTGTCTTAGTGCTGTTCTGTTCTTTTCTTTCGGTAGTTTGAGATTTGAGGCATTTGCATAGTTATTTGGTTTTCTTAACAGCTTAGAGGATTTGGGATTTTTGAAAGGCATGCTTTTCAGTGTTTACATAAGAACAATAAGCTAATTGTTTTTTAGAGTTGTAAATTACTTTGTCTAGTATTGTTTTGCTAATTTGAGGGAAATATAAAGCCACTTTTAATCCTTTCAAAGAGGATGTTATTGTTCTTCGCAGCGACCCGAATTACTCAGACCATAGTTGGTGTGTTTTTCCCATTTTATAGGACCCCTTAAAAATAAAATATATATCTAAAATAGAATATCATTGCTGCAGTGGCTTATTGATGATTATTGTATGCAAGAGAGAGAATTTCTGGTTTTCTTCGGACTATCTTTAAATCTATTCATTGTCAACAGATACTGCAGTTGCCTTCAGGAATACGTGAACCTTCAAAGAAGCAATTGATGCTTTGTGTTGGTTATTTTGCATATGAAAAACTTGATAATGCCTTCTGCTAAAGGGAGATTAAGCCTTCTGGCTCATTTTCCTTTTCTTTTTGAAGTCCCACAGCATTCTCAGAATGTAAGAGACATCAGTGGATGAAATTAAACAACTATAAATTAAACAGTGTCAGTAGATAGCAGTCAGAGAAGCCTTTTTCATGCAAAGGTGGTTGATTCCCTTTATTTACAAAGTTCTTTTAACTTAGAAGAAGGTAGGCAGTGGTTGGCAACCTGTGCAAACTTATTCTTTCTGCATTCATTATGCCCTTACTGCTCACTACATTGCTTTCTTCTGTTTTTCTCTGTTGCTAACATTTTTATGAATTTCTAATATTACATCTTTTTAATTGGAAAGAGGTGTAACGTTCTTAGTTAAGAACTTCCATATTTCTGTGTAAATGGTCAGTAAAACAGCTTTTGCCTTTGACACAGAAGAGGAAATGGTGATTGAAAAGTGGAACGGTAAAGATTGTGATTCCTCATTTGTAAAACGTGTGAGCGATGACATTATGCTTTTAAAGGTTAGTTTGGTTCTGCATCCAGCATTTTAGAAAACTTGTGAGAGCATGCTGTAATCATAATAGTGACTTGAATGTGGAAAAAATTTAAGTAAAAAGTATTGCCAAGAGAATGAAGATCTTACAAAATAACTGTAAGCACACTGTTTACAATGCTTCAATAAATTCAGACAGCTTAGGAAGTAAAAATCAAGTCAGTTGTGGAATTCTTTGACACAGGTTTCCTTAAGAGAAACCTGATATCTGTAATCATAGAAAGTCCTGAGATGGAAGAGACCTGCAAGGATCCTCAAGTCCAACTCCTGGCCCTGCAAAGGACAACCCCAAGAATCACATCATGTGCCTGAAACTGTTGTTCAAATACTTTTTGAACACTGACAAGCCTGGTACCATGGCCACTTCCCTGGGGATTCTGTTCCAGTGCCTGGTGTTCCTATCCAATTAGGCAGTTCCAATGATGAAATAGCAGCTTACGAGTGTAGTCATCTATTTTTCCAATTCAGTGAATCAGTTTTACTCCTTTGTTTGTGCTATGCCATATACAGCATTTCTATAATAATTTGGTAACTCAGTAAGACAGGAAGCTATAGGAATTTACTACCTTTATTTCTGTGTAACGATCCTGTCGAATCCCTGAAAAGTAAATGATTGATGTGGGCTGTCAAAGAAATCTGTGCAGTAAGCTGAAGTGGCTCCTTGAGGTCTCTTTAGAAGAAAGAAATTGTAAAGTATCTAGTAAAGAGGGTTTTTTCATATTCATTTTAAAATTAAAAGCTTGTCTACTGTCAAGTCATTAATACTGTCACGTAGAGCCAGAAGACACAGGGGTGCAAAAAAATTCCTTTATACTGTAACAGCTCAATACTTAGCACGTTTTTTATCAGATCTGGAGAACCAGTTCTTTGGTGTGTAAGAATACTTCAGCAAAGGTACTTGAAAAGCAGTATTATTTAGTTTAGAACTTCTTGAGATAGGTAGTAGTCTTACTACTTAATTGCTCTGCAAGATGTATTACATAGCTGAAAATATCCAGAAGATGAATGTAGCACCCTTATGCAAAATTTTATGTAGTTGCCCAATGTTCATATGATGCCATTCCTTCTAACCCTCCAAATCCAACATTTGAACTTTGCCTATCACAATATTTGACAACAGCCTTAATCATGAGCATCTCTTTTCATTTTCTTTGCTTGCAAAAATTGCTACTGAAGCTCAAAATGTGAGGAAGTTTGGACAGAAGCACTCTTCTTTCTTTTCCTGGACCAACTCTAGAGAACTGTCCCTTTGCGTGAGTAAGAAAAGATGAGTGTAGTTGCAGGTTTTATGGGAATGGTTTCTGAAATACCCATGTAGGGTGTAATGTATGGAAGACGAGGACCTCCTGCCTGGCGTCCTGCAAGTTGTCCATACTCATGGTGCTGTTGAAAGCGGCTCTGTTTTACTGGTGTGTTTGCCCTAGTAAAAGAGCATTGTTTCTCATGCTAGCTAATGAAATAGTAATTGTAATAGTGTTTTTTAGTGTGGATGAAATTCAAGGGATGTTATAGTTTATCTTGGTGCCTGGAAATTTGTCTGCACTGTTTCATGTTCATAGCCCCACCCTCCAGTCATGTAATCTCTCCTCTTCCCCCAGATCGTGTTGTCCAACGTTTATTTCATAATCATTTTGCCATGTGAGAGGTATGATATATTTGCCTCTATAAATCAGAATTTTTTTAATTGGAATCTGTTGTAGCTGCTAAAACTTGCACGTACATAGAGCTTGTCTGCTAGACGTAAAGTCCCTAAATAGAGTTTTTCAGAATATATTCCAGATTATATCCTGCCTAGTTTGGGCTTTGAAAATCTCAGCCTTTGAGAACTTTTTTTGAGTCTTTGAGAGAGCTTCTCAGACTCTTGTCAGTATGGCCTACAACCAATCTTTGTTCTGGGTATTGCTGGGATCAATGCCTTGACCTTGATTCTAAACACAGTGCTACCCTCTTCTAGAGATCTCTGGGCTCTCAGGTTGGTTCCCAGCGTGCTTGCACAGCTTCCAAGTCTGAGTGATGTTTTCAAAGAGATCTGCAAGAAACATAAAACTGATAGGTGGTCAGTCTGTTTTAGCAGTCATTTGCTCAATAGGGCTAGTGGTGCCATGGTACCCTGGAAGAAAAACATTAACTGCTGCTTTACATCATTGTCATTCTCAGCAGCTGCAGTGTAGCAGGGATCAAGAGGGGAAGTAGCACAAGTACTGGCAGCATTAAGCATGTGCACTCCTCCAATCAGGAAGCAGAAGCAATAGGTAGATATAATTTCTTGTGGGTTGTTTAATTTTATTTCCTTCTCCTCACCTATAGATTAGATTCTGGATCCTACCCTTCTGTTTCGTGCTAGACCATAAATTGCTTGCTTAATTCAGACTCTGTTCATAGTACTGAAGAAAATGAAATGTCTTTCTTTAAACAATTTCTTAACTACAGATAGATTTTTGCTACACATTATTTATTTTCTTTATATTGGTTTGGTCATTGACTAACAACACTGCTTTCCCCATAAAATAGGATTTTATATTCATGTTTTCTGTTATTTTAATTTTAAAATCATGCATAGCTTTCACTTGAATTGCTTTAAAAAATAATTATAATCTTAATGTCTTGCAGTCTGGAAGAGTTTTCTTTGTCATCCATATCAGCAGTTGTGGAACACCATTTTGAAGGAAATCTTTGTCACAGATCTATTCACTTTGAAGCAAAATGTAGACTTTGTATCAGAGTAACCTTTCCACAGTTGCAGTGGAAATTTATGGAGATGTACCAATAATGTTAGATGGAGACGAGCAAAGAGCTGTAGGTCTTCACACTATGCAGCTGCTGTATAATTAGCAAAACACATATTTAAAGTATTCTAAATATAGTATGTCAGCAATCCAAAAAGAAAACAACTGAGAGCTGACTGGGGGTGGGGCAGCATTTAAACAAATTACTTTTCCTGTTTTCATAACTGGCCTTTTTTTTGCAGATCTTTTAATGACATATTTTTTAGCTGTGTTCAGTAATTGACTCAGCCTCATAAGTTTTAAGCTAAAACAAGTGAAGTCCTTCAGAACTGACAGTCCATGAGTATTTTTGTACGTTACCTAAATGTGGAATTAGTTAGCCCTGTGTGCCTGTGATTTGAGTGATAAAGCTATTGCTTAAAATTTATTCCTGTTAAATTGAGATATCTCTCTAAATTGTTTGTAAGAACACCACAGAAGACCACACACAAAACATGTATTTCCCATCATATCATAATCATAGGAAGAAGAGTCAATTGAGAATGTTTTAAAAATTTAAATCTATTTTCATTTCAGTAAGTAGGAAACAACTAAGCCATTTCTTTCCACAATGAAAGTATGTGAAAGAATTAATTAAGTTTAAGACGAAGGAAAGAATGAGTTTGTGGACATGGAAGTTTGTGTTCTCTATTTTCCACTTCTGTGAGTCAGGTTTTCTTAGTTTCATAAATACTCCTACTTACTCTGTCCCCTTAAGCACACAGGAATAGGAACCTACCTTCATCTCTTCCAAGGACAGAACAAAGAGCTTCAGAACTGTATTCCTTATCTTCCTTATAGATAAAAGGTGGTGTCATGGTACAAATGCTTAATGATTCATTGGGAAAGAGAATGGGAACTTTTTTATGGATGGTATTGAGAGCTGGGGCAGGAAGGGTTGTCCAATGTCCTTTGTAGTCTGAAACAAAAATGGGTGTTGAAAAACAGTCAATTCAAATAGATTTTGCTCATATAACAGGATAAGTGGCATGGCTTTATTGCTGACCTAGTTTCTGTTCTTAATCACTGGAAACTTGTTGTGATGGAAACTTCTGTGGATCTTGGTTTTGGGGTGGTTCTTGTTTCTGAGTGATTTAAAACATCAGCCTGCATCAGAGGTAGATCAGAAAGAAGAAGAAGATCAGAAAGCTGTTGAGGTAGTTTTAAAAATTAAAAGCAGTGCTGAAAGGGAAAAAACCCAGCAATGTATCAAGGCTTGGAGGCCACCAGTGTCCTCTCTCATTTGAGAAATTAGCCTGTCAGTGCTAGGACTGAATGTTGTTTTTAAGCAAGAGCACAGTATGTCTATATGAAAGTAAATTATACTTCAGTTAGAAAAAAAATCTCAGCAATAGGATGCTTCAGACATATCTGTTGTGTTGTAACTTTAAGAGCAGCTTTCACTGTGCTTGCTCGGTACCTCTGTGTGTGCAGAAAAGGTGAAGGGTGTGTGGTGTGCCAACTTGCTCCTTCAGCGGCTGTGACCGTGCCTGCAGTCTAACTCCAGTGGGGAAGAGGAAAGGGAGGCAAATTACACTCCTCATCATGTTGCCTTAAAAATAGTATGAGCACATGGACTTACTTGGGCCTCGTTCCTTCTCCACTAAACACAATTCCATATAGTGTTTTTGGCTAGATTAGTAGTTCCTAATCTTTTTGTAGGTGGTCCTCGTTGCCGCTACTCCTTCCTCTTTCTTTGCTTTCTGCTTCTGCTTTCTCATGCTTTCTGTTCCTCATCACTAGTTCTGGCAATACAGGTTTTAAGCACTAATAAGCTTGCCCAAGCTTATTAACATGTATTTCTGGTGTGATTCATTGTTGAAAACTAACAGGCTGGATATTAGGTCTGAATTTTGATGTTAGGTTGCCTGTAGAATGTGGGCTTGAGGCCATTTTAATATAGATGATACAAACTCATGGTTCTTTGATGGATGGCAGCTTCCCTCATGGCATTGATTGATATTTTTGCACTTCCTTTGTGTCAATGAATGACAAAACCAGTTACATGTTAGCTCTTGTGTTACACGGTTTTAAGGATTTTTCTTTTTTTTCCCTTTTTTTCCCCTTCTTTAGACCATTTCACGTGGAGCCTACGAACATAGTCAGTGTGAATGATGACACGCAAAGAGTCACTGATGAAGCTTCAGCAATGAATAAGCGGATTCATTACTATAGCAGGCTCACATACCCTGCAGACAGGGCATTGGTAAGGCAAAGACAGGGCCACTTTAACTGTGTGGTCTCTGGCATGTTGGGTCTTACACAGCCTAGGTTTACATAAGCAGCGGAAATAAAGGCTGGGGGAGAATCACTCTACGCTTGCTTTGAATTAAGTATCTAGTAACCGAGTGCCTTAGACAAGTCTTGTTTTATCACAAACTGTGATTAACTTTTTGTGCGATGCATTCACCATTGAAAGAAAGCATACAAGCAGTTTAAATTTTATAAAAATGGTCCAGGCTGCTCATAGGTGTGACCTCATTTCTGCCATCTTTAAGATTTAAGCACTGGTCAGCTGCAGCGATTGAACTCTTGAACTAGCATGATCTATTCATAGTGTGTTTACAGACATTTTGCAGAAGAAAAATACATTTTTCTGCTATTGAGCTAAAATCCTATTAACGTTTGTTGTGGGGTTTTTTTCACTGGGAAGAAAATTAGCATAGTACAACCTTTTTTTGTTATATTTTTAAATGTAATTTCCTGGAAACATTTTGTGATTTACAGGACTTTACTTGCTGAATTTGTGTATTTGGGACAATTAGTTACTTTGGTCTTACTAATAAGCCTTGGTTTTTTATCCATTTGTTAGATTGCTCCTGATCATGTGCTCCCAGCTCCTGATGAAATCTACGTATACAGTCCATTAGGAACTGCTTTTAAAGTTGACAGTTGCACAGATGGCTATGGTAAAAACTCCAGTCTAGTGACAATGTATGTTAAACACCTTGCCTTATATTAGCCACAAAATGCATTATTATTGAATATTCTGTATTGTATACATAACTCTTGTTAACTACAAGGACAATATGAAGTAAAAGTGATTCTTAAAATATTCAATGGATTTTTTCTTCCTAGATTTATGATATGGAATACAATGATGGGTACATCCATATTAAGTATCCCATGGGGAATGAAACAGGTAAACTATGAAAAATGGACACATATGAAAATGTTTTTGGCAGTTTGGGTTACTTTTCATTTTTCTGTAGTATATTGGTAAATCAGATGAACTGTATTTCTCCCTCTTAACAGGCAGGCTTCACTTCTGGAATCATTCTCATCTTGTTGATGGGCATTTTGACTCTTTATTGCTGTTACAGAGTTGTGAAATCACGGCAAATGATACGTAAGAAATCCAAAGCTTCATAATGCAAATATGTCCATTAAGTGTGAAATACCAATATGGAATAGATTCTGTTTGTACGTGTCTTTACTATATGTTAGACCTGACCTGCAAATAAAAGCTGTTCCTTTGAATATCTCTTTATTTTTGTAGTCTGTGTCTAAGCTCTGTATGCTAAATGACTGTCTTCCCTTATTAGATATTGCTTCAGTTGCTTGGGACCTAAGTATTACAGCCAAACACATACTCTTAGCAAGCAGGGTTTCAGATGTTCACTTGCTAAGTTTTTGGGGACTTAGGGAGTTAGAGTCTTCTTTTCTCCATAAACACTGTCCAGTTCTCTACATGTATTTCTGCTCAGTTTGCACAGTGGAACAGTGTGGGCTGTGGCTGTATCCCCCTGTGTTGTATGCCTGTATTACCCTAATATTTGTGTGTATTCTGTGTTGAAAGCGATTTATGGACAGTCACCTCACTGACATTCTGATTAGAATGTGCTTTTGTTGTTCAGAACTCACCTTGCTGCTCTTGTTTGATTGGTGCTTTTGTGCATAATCTCTCACTTGCTCAAGTAAAGGCCATTAAGACCTTCAGTTTGTGACAGCTCATTTCAGGGTATTGCTGAGGAATGGTCTACCCTACTTTGCCATAACTCCTGCAAAAGGCTTTAGCTGCAAATGCATGGCTGTATTTTTGCTATGTCTTATTCCAGTGCATCTCGAAGTACTCAAAAGTAGTAGTACAGCCACAACAAAAGTCTCTGCTTTAGGCTTCTTTGGTCAAGCACTTAATGAGTGCTATATTTTAAAGTTACCAGCTGTCTTCATATCCTTGAAAGCACTGGGAATGTGTGTCAGAATATTCTAAAGAAAGAACATTGTGTCATGAATAGTTCTGCTGACTCTAATGTAACATTTTGTTTAGATATGTTGCTGTTTTTTGTATCTTTTCCAGCTTTAACAGATACCTCAAACTGGGAATTCCCAGATGTTTGCAAGTATTACTTTGGATCCTTTGGTCAGTGGTCAAGCCTCTTATTTTCTATGGTATCACTTGTTGGAGCCATGGTTGTTTATTGGGTACTTATGTCCAACTTTCTGTTCAACACAGGGAAATTTATCTACAGTAAGTATACATTACTGGTTAATTTTTACAGCAATCCTGTGGAAAGATACTGCTTTATACTGCAAAACAGTTGTCCATTTTATGTAATCTTGATTTTCCGGCTACATTGTATGAAAAATCAGTTGAGAATAAGTGACTGTGTGGTGTTATGGGCAAAGTCATGTGTGTTTTCAAAGCCACTTTCTCAGTTTCTATCTCAAAGTGTGGTTTTCAAGAAAGATGAAGTACCATTCATCTCATTTGCCTGTCAGTAATGAGACTGCTTGGTGTCACTTAAACAACATAAACCTCGCTGCTTTTTGCCACTCTGTTTTTACTCCCCCTTTGTTTGCATGGGTGCATCTATTTGAACAGCCATATAACAGGCTAGACTGTTGAAATGATTCAGGATGATGGAAAAAAAAATTGATTTCATTATAGATTTCAACAAACACACTTAAATATTGCCATACAGGAAGTTTTTGCAAGTGTCCGTGAGGAAACAATGAACTGTATTACAGTAAGAATGATTCTTAGTATGGCATTGCTACAAAAGAAAACACGTTGGTTATTTAAACCCTTGTACGTACACAGGCACAAAAGCATTCGTGCATATAATCAATGTAGAGTTGTGGGAATGGATGATGGAATTGAGAGCTTTGAAAATCTGACTCATAGCGTTGAATAGCTCGACTAAGATTTAAGAGTTTCTGTTTTGAAGGTAGTTAACAAATCTTCTGAGGCAAATAACAGCAGAGACACTTAAACCTCTTAAACAATGTCTAATTAGAATTCCCTAAAGGACATACTTTACTTTATTGGTTAATGACTGATGTATTTTATAGCTGACCTAATTTATGTGTTTTACAGCCATTTCATTTTAGTCTTTGGGGTTTTTTGGTAAGATGAACACTTTAATCTTAAATTATTCTAAATGAAATAATGCCAGTTCTAATAAGCAAAATTCAAAATGGTGAAAACAGTTTATTTTCTAGGAAAAAAGTCCTGCTTTTCTCTGTGATTGGCATGTTGTTTTATCACTTACCTGTATTTGTTTGGAGTTTTCATTTAAGTTGTTTGCTCTGAGATAACAATCATTGGATTCTTATCCTAACTTTCATACTTAATTACTAGGTAATAAAATGCATAATAGGATGCAGGTTTAACATAATGACTTCTTCCAGACATGTGTTTCTAAGTATTCTAAGCAGGCTACTGTATTTAATTCTAATACGTTCAGATGACTTTTTAATAAAACATCTGCACATACCATTTAGGTGGGAATAAATTGATTTCCTGAGGGAGGATGGTCTAGAAATATGTAGTACACAAAGAATGCAAGAATTGTTAGCTAAGTACAGTATCTTGCCTGTTTTTTAACATGGTGTTGCACAATCGTGGTCTGTTTTTGTTTTGTGAAAAAAAAAATCCACAAACGCAACTGCTAGTCCTAAGCCACTTTTTAAATACAGAAGAAACATAAGTTGGCTAGCCATCTATAACAAATTGGAAAGTGCTTTAATTCTGTAAGAGCTATTAATTTTGATGGCTTCACACTAGGTACTTTTTTAATTAACAACACAAAATACTGATGAAGTGAGGAGGTGATCAGTGATTTCAGCTTAATCTTCTGATTGTTGTATACACTGAACTAATACAAGTAAGTATGAGAAACTCACTTGTGATTCAGTGTCATAAATCAAAATAAAGAAGAAACAGTTTTCTTCCCACGAGACATTTTGCTTTCTTTATGAGAAACAAGCTGCTTTTAATTTAATTTAAAAAATCTGAGGCCAACTGCCCCAGTTGATTTTCTGTGTGCGTATTACACCCACAGGTAGCAGAAGCAGAATTTAACTAGTGATACACTAATTCAGTTTCCATGCTGATGGAGCATTTTCTGTATATATATATACATAAATATAATGAAAATGCTATCCAGTACCATCATAAAGGTGAAGTTGCAGAAACTTGGAAATAACTGGTGTGGTAAAGCCGTAAGGTAGCACAGGAGTGTACTGGAAAGAAAATACTACTAGAGATGCCAGTAGATAGTGAAGCTTAAACCTTTTTCCAGAGTTCCCTTTCTTTGAAATGCCACATGGAAAAAGCGTCCCACAGAGCCTCTTCTGAAAAAGAAAATATTATAAAATGAGTAGGGAAAGCTATTTCTGTAGAATAGCATCTGGACTAGGGGTATGTTTGCATGCCCTTATTTTCTGTCTTAAAAGAGGCTGGATTTAAGATGCATCTCCTCACTGACCTACTGTTCAACACTGCAGACTGAGGAACTGGGAGAAGCAGAGGTGTGCTGGAACAGGAATCAGCAACTGGGATTGGGGAGTCTTGGGAAATTTATAAATGGACGGGGCTTCTGAAAAGGATGTAATACAGTATGGGGCTACTTTAAAACACTTCTACAATGGTTTGAAAATATTCACTTGGATCTGGTGGGAGTGCAGGCTGCTGTATAGTGCCTCTGAGGTAATTTTTCAAAATATTTTCTTACTTAATTTTAGTCAACAGATGAAAGCCTAATAGGTTTGAGACATTGATAGTGAGATTTTATTCTTTTCAGACTTTGTTCATGACATTAATGTAACAGATATTGTTCCTGGCACCAATGGAAGTAACAAAGGTAAGAAGCACTTATAGTATTGTGTTTCCCATTTTGGGGTGGGTGTTTATAGACAAATCATCATGTTTCCATGCCTAACCACTTTCCAGTTATATATTGTAATGATGTGTTTCTTAAAAAAATGTAGTTTTCTATCTGGGGTTTGTGCTTCTACAAATAATAACCCACCTGGAGATCTTAATAATTGGGGGAGAAAAAACAAAGAAAGTGGAGGGGGGAATAAGTATTAAAAAGGCAATTACAAGCTTGTGTGTGCTCAGGTACATCCTCCTTTAAAGCCTGAATGTTAACTTCTTAACAGTAGTTGCACAATAAGGAATTGCCTTAAGGAATTTTAACTTTCACACCCTAAATCTGAGGCGCCTTAGTTTTGTTTACTGTTCAAAATCTTGACTGGGGCAGCTTTGCTACTCACCAGTTCTGCAGCAAGATTATTTAAAAAAATACTTATGTAAGAACAGCTTTAATTATGCTGAGTGCCAAAAAGAAACAAGTGTTGGGCTATTTTAGCCTCTGCTAGTGCTCTTTGGAGAGTATGACATTTGCATAACTGAGGAAAGAACCTGCAGTCAAGTATGAACATAGCTCTGTTGAGAGTTCTTAAGTAGGCAGAATAATGTAGAATGAAGGCAATTCGTACTGCTTCCTTTGGAAGCAGAAAGCTTTCTCTGTCATGGGTGAATAAGGAATGGGGAAACATATCAGTACCAGCTGGGCAGCAGTGCGTAACACTAGCTACAGCTGTGTTTCTGGAGAGCAGATGTTGGAGTCAGGCAAAGGAGTTGAGAAATAATGCTGAAAACCAGTTGATTTGCATTTGAGCTAGTGCTGAATCCTGCTGCTATCTGTCCTTACCAGCAAGTCAGCAATAGCTGCTGCAGTGCTCTTTCTCTTGTGCTCTCTCCTGCTTCTGCTGTTCTCTCCCATTCTTATGCAGCAGGGGGTATAACTTGAAGGCCAAGTTGACAATATTCCACACTATCCTCCACCAACTAGAAGATTTAAAGCAGCTGCTACACAAAATTAAGGGCTGCCAGATGTTCAAGTGACTCTTGTCAGGATATTCAGGGCTACCAAGGAGATCAGTAAGAATAAAAGCATTTTTCAAGGTTTGTGAAACAATCCTCTTTTAAGCAGGAAATTTTTCAGAATGCTTTTTACACCTTTGCCTTTGTGACAGAATGGGAATGCAGCCATTGTAGGAGAGTGGATATCGAGTGTTGTGGGATGCCAAGATTTAAAATAAGACATTATGAGAAGAAGAAGACAGGTTTATATTTCAACACAGAGCTTCATAGATATGTGTTAGAAAAATCACATAAATATGTCTTTCTCAGGGGGTCTTTTTGGATGGTTTTATTCCAGTCAATTGTTCAGGTGCTGCCATTGATCAACCTCCATGTGAGAGGAGTGTGATGTTCCCTTTTGGCAATGTTACTGGAACATATCTTATATTGCTTGTGTTGTCTAGCAGTGATGTACTTGCCCCCATCATGGCACAAGGATGACAGAGTGTTTTGGTTCAGTGCATGAGTTTTAGACCTGCCAGTTGTTACAGCAGCTTTCTTTCCATCCTTGTTTGTAGAGCAATTTACGGTAATTCAGGCTCTTCCGTACAGAGATGCACTTGCATCTTGGTTGATATGATCTTGATGAAGTGTGCAGGGACAGGTTAGGATGCTAAATATGCAGCCAGATGCAGGGAAGCATTGCTATGACTTGATTCCAGCAGGTGCCTGTAGGCACTGAACAGACCTCATTATAGGTATGTGACCTTGAAGACTGATCCTGTGCCACAATTTGGACTTCAGGCAAATTATCATCTTCATTGTGCTCAGGTGGAAGAACTGTAGCACTGTCAGACTAGAGTGCAAGGTGCCTAGCAGTGGAATCTTAGCAATGGATTCATGATTAAAAAAAAAATAGAAGTTAGGAACTGAGATGTTAAACATTGCATTGGAGTGGTCTTTAATAGGTGAAACACACCAGAATATTCTGTGCAAGTAAAACCCTTTTCATCTGATGATATTTTTTTTAATCTTTCTTCCAGTCATTTGTCCAAGTGCTGCTAGTGGTCACCCACCAGAGAACAGGAGTGTGATGTTCTCTTCTGGCAACAGAACAGGTTTTGAACTCTTCGAGGAATGGTGGAACAAATCACAAACAGTACCATTTTACCTGATTGCTGTTCTTCTGCCCCTGCTGAATCTGAAGTCTCCATCCTTCTTTGCAAAGTTTAATGTCCTAGGTAGGTAACAAATATACTGTTAAAGCATTGCTTCATTGTGACTGAAATGTATAGAAGACAGTGAAAGCTACTGTTGTGAATAGCATCATAAAATCATTTGGGTTGGGAAGGTTCTCCAAGGTCATTGAGTCCAACCAGTAACCCAACAGTGTCAAGTGCAGCACAAGACCGTGTGCCATCCATAAGTGCTGCATCCATAAATGCCACATCTACACATCTTTTAAATACATCCAAGGATGGTGAGTCTACCGTTTCTCTGGACAGCCTATTTTAATGCTTGACAACCCTTTCTGAGAAAAAGTTTTTATGATAACCAGTCTGAACCTCCCCTGGCACAGCTTGAGGCCATGTGCTCTCATCCTGTCACTGGTTGCCTGGGAGAAGAGACCAACCCCACCTCTGGCCACAGCCTCATTTCAGGCAGTTGTAGAGAGTGATAAGGTCTCCCCTGAGCCTCCTTTTCTCCAGGCTAAACGCCCCCAGCTCCCTCAGCTGCTCCTCACAGGACTTGTGCTCCTGACCCTTCACCAGCTTCATTTCCTTTCCCTGGACACTTTCCAACATCTAAATGTCCTTCTGGTCCTGAGGGACCCAAAACTGACAGTATTGATGTCACAGGGGCAGCCTCAGCAGCGCCAAGTATAGACCTTGCCTTGGTCCTGCTGGCCACACTGTGGCTGATCCAGGCCAGGATGCCATTGGCCTTCTTGGCCACCTGGGCACTCGCTGGCTTGTGTTCATCTGCTGTCACCAGCACTCCCAAGGTCCTTCTCCACTAAGCAGCTTTCCAGCCACTCTTCTAGGGTTTTGCTGGTAGCCTATATTGTGCCTCAAAGTGGGTTGTTGATTGGTTTATTAATCCACAGGGTTTCTATGCTGCTTTGCTTGACTCTTACAGTTAATAGGGAGGTAATTTTTCTTCCTTTTGCTCACTTGATAATCCTGTGAAACAAGTTCCACTGCATCTGCAACAGATTTTCCCAAATGGTGGTACACATACTACTACGCAGCATTTGGTACATACAATCTTGATATAGTCAGGCATACCCTTCCTCCTCTGGTAAACATTTCAAACCAGGGTTCACTTCTAAAGATTAATTGCTTCTGTCCTGAAGTAATTTGCTACCAATCAGGTGATTAATTGATCTCAGTATCAGTCAGTCAGTCAGTATGATCTGCTGCTGTTCTTTGTCCTGGCTCCCAATATTGTGTGCTCTTCTGTGCTGCAGAGGCAACAGTTGTGACTTCTTGCTTCCATGTCTTGAGATAGAAGGCCGAGGTGGGTGGGGTTGTTAAAGTACATAATGTACATGCATGATGGGTGGAGTTGGTCACACTTCAGGAAGTAAAGAGGTCTGAGGCATAGCATTGAACCCCACGGTGAAGAGAAGGGGAAAAGTAGATGGGGATCAGAGGACGGGCTGAAAAAGTTGGAGATGTAAAAGTTGTAAAGGAGGTAGAGGACAAGGATTTGAAGATCTAGTTTGTGCTGTCTTCCGTGGAAACACTTTATCCAAGCTTGGATTCGCTCTTTTTGATAGCACTAAATGTAAATACCACACAGGAATTTGGGTACTTAACACTGCTTCTGTGCAAAAAGTGTGGGGTTTATGTAAATAGATGTAACGTAGAAATAAAAAAACCTGAATATTAATTACTTGTCCCTTCAGTAGATTATTATGTAATTCAGAAGCTGTTAAAAATTGTCTTAATTTTTGTAAACTTCTAAGTTTGCAGGACAAGAAAAAATGGAAGGTAATTTTGAGATGCTGAAATTTATCTCAGTAGAGAACTTTTACTTATCTTGATACCCATGGAAACAGAAATCATTAGGACACTACAGAATATTTTAGCTGATCTTCAAGTACAGAACCTTTTTTTTCCTAGTTTCTTGACTATGCTCTATGTAATCAATTGATAATTTCTTCAGTTTGCTTTTTAACCTTGCGGATATTGCTGGAATGAAAGGATGTCTTTTCTGAATCTGTGTTCTAAATTGGTTTTTGTCTGCATTTTTGTCTTTGCTTACTTATGGCCTGTTCTCTGGTAATTAGCAGCATTACTGGCCATGAGGTACATTGCAGTAGCCTTGTAGCCTTAATTATTGTTGAACAGTTTCTTTCAATTTTTAAGTAGTTAGTGTTCTGCCCTTGTCCCTTTCAAATGGCCTGAGCCAAGACTATATACCCTTCATCCCATGTGTATACACAGCAAGTTATTTATACTGATCTGTGATCTTACTTGTTGTCCTTTAGCTGTGCAGAGTACTGCTGGATGCCTCTGAACCAATGAGATGGAAAGCAAATCCAGTATTATGATCAAGGTTGTCCAAAGTTACAATTAACACAAGTTTTTAATCAGTAGCAATTAAATGTCATTATCAGCTTCTGACTCCCAGTGTAAAGTTCACAAGTGCAGTAATTTCATATTCGGTTCAAAAGTCAGTGACTAAATGGACATTGTAATAGCTGGAGTACTGTGATCAACATTGTCTCAACTTAGATTAAAATCCTGGCATTGGCAGCTGGAACTGGTCTGTTATGCCTGGAGACCTTCCTACCTGCCCAGCCACAGGGATTAGAGGGTACGTCCTCCACTGTCACTAGTGCAGCACCTGGACAATATTAAACTTGCTGAAAGTTTACATTGTATGCATGTACATTATTTTTTCTCTCTGACCTATAAAAGAAGTAAAGAAAAAATTTAGACCTAGTCTGCCATTAGGAATGAATACCAGTCATAAGTGTTGGACTACTGGTAACTAGCTGAATGGAGCAGAAATAAAAACCTGCATAAATACTACTACATCATGGTATTTGTTTGGCTCTCATTTTTTACAGGTACAGTTTCGGTTGTCTACTTAGTTTTTCTGGTTACAGTAAAGGCTGCTCATCTGGGAATACACTTAGAATTCAACTGGTTTACAGAGAATGAATTTTTTGTACCAGGTAAGATAGTTAAAATGCAGTAATAAAACATATATTTGATGGGTTTAAGATTTTTTTTTCTCATTCACCTTTTAACATCTCTGAGACATAAGTAAGGTGAGGAAATGCTGACTGATGTTGCATGTAGAGAAAGCATCCCTCATGACAATGTGTCAAGGAATCCCTTTCCAAATGGTGTTCCTTAGATAGGAGACAGTATCAACAGTGGAGGAGGAGTGCCTATTAGAGGAATCTCCAACATATACCTTGTGACAGAGAGCTTGCCATAGTCCTGTTTCACCTATATTATTTTAAGTTCTGGTTGCATCAGTTTCATATCATGCCTGTTTCAGTAGCAATTAAAAATTACAGACTGTAAGACAGACTGACTGATAAAGGTGCTTTAAGTTCCCTGCACACTGTATTGCTTAAATGAAATAGCTCATTCACCCTAATTTACAAGTACATTTTTCTCTTACTTCCCAGCCTATCTCAAGTTGTAGGCCATAATCTTAGCTCTACTCTTTCAAACACCTATTAGCTTTCCAGTATGTTTTTATTTTCTTGATAGTTGTGTGGTGGCTGTTTGTTCTTTCCACATTACTGTTACAAATTACTCTGTGAGATGTCATAGTCATAAACAAGTGGTGTTTGGTATTGCATGAACAGACAGCCTAAAGAAACGAGTTTCTTGTTTTAAGAAGCCTGGAATAAGAGAACCAGGATTAGGTCTTAGCTGGTTTTTCCCCATCCTTTACAGTAGGCAAAATTGTATGACCAGTTAGCTCCAAGGAACTGTGTCCTGAACTGTTGAATAGTATTGTTTCCTCTGCTCTTAGAAACAAATGAGAAAAATGAGTTGTAGTGTGACACACATGCTGCAGGTCACTGAGAGGTAGATCACCCAGTTGTTTGATTACTTTGTGTGGCTAGTACTGCTAGGAGGTAGACAAAGCATGTAGCTAATGCATACAAATACAGCTGTGAGATATTCTGAATCTGTCAGTTTGCTTTTCATTACTGGGATTAAAGTAGTGGTTGGAAAACAAACCCCAAAAGTTGCATGCACTCTCAATTCTGTCAATAGCACATCATGCTAGTTAGGTATTGAAGATATAGTGAATCCAGCCCTAGGGAAGGCATATTCTTTCAGCTTGAATTAGCCTTCCATTAGTTGCCTCAGGTGTGTTTACATTCCTGACTTTGTAGCACTTTACAGAAGTCTTGTTTAAGTATGTTTGCATGGAGCTCTTTGTGGTTTCATCTATAAGGGTTTGTGAACCTCTGATGTGTGTTGTGCTATACTGCTGGATGCTTTCCAGAGTCTGAGCTATCTTAGGGGTCTCTATTTTCTATTAACACTCTTTAGAGTATATACATTCTTAGGCAATACCAGTTAAGGTGGTGCTTTAATCATGTTATGCATTGGTGAATTTCTAGACCATTTGCAGCACTCTAGAATCACCATCTTCTGAATTTCTTTTGAGTATTAAAAGAAGCAAAACAATGCTATTCTTATGGAGACAAAAAATAACTTTTTTCATACATGCTGCAAAGCATGATAAGAAGTTGCTCTGCCTTTTTTTATGCCCTGGCTTGTAAGCAGAACTTCTTAAATATCTACAGATGTAATTTTCCCTCTGGTGGCATTCCTTCCTCCTATCTCCCTGTTCATGAACTAGCAGGTATACAGTCTCACTGCTGTCAATTCCAACTTCACAAATGCTTTTCAGTTAAACTGTTGAGGAGCAGAAAAATTTGTATGTGTGAATCTTAAGTTAACCTAGTAATCACTGCTGGCTGGGGTCTATCAGCGAAGGCTTGTTGGGAAGTGTGTTATGTAGTAACCACTGTCTTAATGCATTTTGTACTTCCTAATTAAGTATCTGCACTGGCTATGGTCAAAGATGAGATAGACTGTCCCATTTCAAGGTAGAGGTTCACGTATTTGCCAGTACACTCCACAGCATGGTATGTCATCTGCATTTTGGCATTGCTCGTTTCAAAGAACTTACAAACACTTTTTTTCCTTCCTCAGAGTTTAGAATTCTGTTCCCTCAGCTCACAGGTGTTCTAACACTTGCCTTCTTCATCCACAATTGTGTAATCACACTTCTTCAGAATAACAGGAATCAAGAAAACAATGTAAGTAACTTCACAAGACTGTGCTGATTTGTATCTGGATTGTCACATAACAGTCATTTTTCTCCTGTGACTTGATAAAAATCCTGTGATTTGAAAAACATTAGATATTCTTTTCCTAACTACCAGGGAGTAACAGATACATTACAAATGTATTCACATAAAAGCCCTGAGCAATGCCCTAAACTTACTTGTGATCAAGCTGGTATTAAATGGCCAAATTGCACACAAGAGGCAGACAACTTGACAGTGTTGTAAGACTCAAGGAAAACCAACTGATTTTAGAATGAAAAATGGTGGAGACTATTTGGCACAGGACTGGTTTTATCAGAGTCCTGAAGAGTAGTTCTGGGGTTTAGTAATACCCTTTTTCAGAGTTGCTTTAGTAGTTTGTCACAATCCAGGTGAAGGTCCACAGAGAAACTTGGCACAATTTAGGAAACCTTTAAAGTTGAAGGCTAGATTGGGAACCTATGTGGTATGTAGTCTTTGGACTGGTGCTTTGCCCTTGAAAAAGTTATGCACTGGTCCTCCAGATGAAACAGCATTCTTTGGTAATATCTTCCTATTACAAAATACAAAATGGAGTAAACACGATAGACAGTCTAAGAGCACACTTTTACCCTAATTATTTTGAATATTTTTTTTTCCTCCCTGCTTCCAAGGGTTCTTGTCCAGCTTCATTCAAATCTTAGCTGTAAAGGTACCTACAGTGACGTACAAAGATTTAAAAATGTTAGCTGTATGGAAGACTGGTACAAAATCAAAGAATCCGAGAATGCTTGAGGTTGTAAGGGACCTCTGAATATCATCTTGTCCTCCTACTCAGTCAGAGCCACTGAGAGCCAGATACCTGTACAACACACCAGATAAAATGCATCTGATTTGTTTTTAATGTGAAGTGCTGACTATGTACCAATGCAATGAGATAATCTCTTATATTTTAGTAGTCTGCATAGTTACTTCTTACATGTGTGAATCAAGACCAGCTTTTGAATGACCACATCTGCAAAGGAATCATGAATTCTCCTCTGGGAAAGCTTCTTGGGGTTTATGGGCTTCTCTGAAAATAGTTTAACAACTAAAGAGGGAGTTGCTGGAGATCTGGACAAAGAAAGCTAAATGGGCTTTTTCTTGATTTCCTTAAGAAAATGTATGATGTGGAGAAGGGCAAGGTTTCTCTTTAGCTGTGGCTTTCAAATTCTAAAGGCTTAATTTCCAGCAATTAATTCTGTATGCAGAGGAGGCCTCATCTTCGAGGTTTTCCTGTGGATTTCCCCCCTCCATTTACATCTGAGCAAGCAATCAGCTGGGAAGAGCAACACCTGGAGTGTTGCAGTGCTCCAGCTTGCTTTTCCTGTGTGAGGGAGGCAGAAACTGCTGCCTGCATATGAATCAGCTTTTCTAATGCCCTTCCTGGAGCTTAAATTGAATTTCCAAGTCAGCCCTAGCATGGATCTCAAGACCTTGACAAAACTCTACATTCTTGAAGTATGGCAGGAAAGGTTGTTCATGGCAAATCAAATCTGTGTGTAGTTCTTATAGCAGTTTTGTTTGGCTGGAGATTTTTTTCCTGTGTTTGTAGCTGCACAGGAGCCTTTCACCAAGGTCTCACCAGTGCTTTGCAAATGTTAATGAAGCACCTATGCTCTTGAAGAGCTGTTCTGGGATTATGTCACTAAGCTGCTGGACTAAGTGGGAGATTTACATTTCTATAGGGGTCTCACCCTCTGTCATAAGTCATGTGAGTTTTTTCCCATGTATTTACAACAAGATGCTTTCGTCTCTCAGTATCTCATGGGTAATACTGATACAACTCTATCGAAAAAAACTCCACTGTTTTATTGATCGACCTGTTAACATGTCACTTCCATCAGAGTTCTGTGAAAAGGCACCAAGCTTGGCAAGCTGGAAAAGCACTGTTTTAGTCTTGAACAAAACTTGCTGAAACTAGTGGTCACAGAACAACTCTTTGGGGAGCCGGAAAAATGTAAGAGAAACAATAACATTCCTTTTATGGAGTCAGAAATTGAAAACTATAGCAGCATCCATTCTGGTCACAGGCGTGTATCACAGCCCAAAGCTAAAACATGCATGGGGGAGGATTCCTCTGGCTGCTATTCCAGTACAGCAGTGTGGGTGTGAGAAGAGCAGTGCACTGGAGTAAGCCAAATGTCAGCAGCACAGGCTGGAGAAACCCTGTGAGCAGGTTCTTAGTCTGCAGTTTGAAGCTGGGCTTCCTGGTCTCATCTCCCACTGCTGCCTCCTTGTATTTAACAGTGAGAGTTTTTGTACAGTGCTCAGTCTTGGGAACAGGTTGTGTGGAAAACTTAACCCAGACACAAAAAGGGGTTTGTTTCCTTGTGGATTTTGTTTGGTTGGCTTTTTTTCAGATTCATGTCTGTGATCTGTTTTCCTGAGCAACTGTACAGATGCTACACAAGCCCAGCATGATCTACAGGCAAAAATATGCTAGTGCTGTCTTATCACAGTTGTTTGTGGATGTAGCTGGGAGAAAGGCTGGGAGTGGGAGAGGTTTTTTGTCCAGGTAGTAACTGCGGAAGGCATGGAGCTGTAAATCATTCTTATTTTCTGCAGTACTGAAACAATGTTTATTCCCTGTAAGCAGAGTGAGCTTCCATTTAGGGTGCCATACCATCGGTTTCCCTTTCCAGCCAAAATTATGCGTGGCATCATCCATGCTGGTGAAGTCCTTTTTTTGTCATGCAGTCAATTGTTATCACTTGCCCTTGATGCTTGAGCAGGTGAAGTCTGTTTTTATGATATGGATCAAAGTCCTCTTGAGATATTACAGGGACAGTATCTCTCTTCAGAAGTGACTAATCTGAAATGGGATGATCAAAAGGTACTTGGAATGTGGTAATCACTACTAAGTCCTGATCCAGGCTTCTCCATCCAATCAGCAGCTCTATAAACCAGCTTTCACTGAGGAAGAAAGTGAACTATTTTCTCTATGGCATACAACAGGCAAATCAAGACCTGGAAGTTGCCTGTTCTTTGTAAAATCACATGTAGAGCCACAGAGCCTTCTCTGTATTGTGTCAAATTCTGTGCTGCAAGTCTGGCCACCACCTGAGTACTGACTGTTCTGTGGGTGGCATATAATGTACTTTCAGGGTTGTCTTTTTTAGCTCCACCTGATTTATCAGACTCATCCTTTTGTTAGGAGGCTGATTTCTTTCTTTGTTCTACTGCTGCTGCCAGCCTCAATCACCCAATCCTCTCTTCTTCCAGTGGCACTTTGAACACTTTGGTCTGTGCATTTGACCAGGAGAGCTCCTGGTCAGCAGTAACTGCAGCTAACATATATTTTCCAAGTTCCACCTGCCTGTTACTTCAGGTGCACATGCAAAGGCCTGACAGGTGTCAGGCCATGATCCTTATGGACTGTGACCTGCATGTTACCTTTGATACTTACCTTGATAATTCCACTGTGATTCTACAAATACTTCCTTCTTCGAACATTGTTTGTTTCTATATTTGATTCTTCAGCTCTGACTGTAAGAATTGCTGTATTCTTATGCCTAGGCTCTTTCACCACAGCCATGTCCATTTTGACTGTAAACACATCAAGTATCAAAATTAAAATAGAAAGGTGCAGTTATTGCTCGTACTTAAAATTAGTCCTTTTATCTCTTCCCATGTGTCCTTTGATTTTATCTGGAATTATGCTGTCTAAAGGTACTGTCAAGTTCTTTAGGGAGTGAACCTGGGTTTCCTGAAGAGTAATGAACGTTAATCAAAACGTTCCTGTTACGTACACAAACACACATTGTTGTACAAAGATAGCCATCTTGTATACAGCAGCATATGTTTGGAAGGGAGCTGATAGATGCTTGAGAAAAAAAAAATTCATGTTTTCAAGTTGTCTATTTATTTTCTAGTACTTATTGAAATCAGAATCGGGGTACTCTTTATATGGTGACAGCACCTGAAGAAAACAGTATATTGCGCTACATACTGTGAAAATACATTATCAAAATTATTTTAGCACTTAGTTTCAGTGCAGATTAAAGCATACACCCTTAAGAACTCTAGAAACATGAACTGGCTGGTTCATGTTGTTGGAGGTAATGGCACACCAATTATCTACTATTTTTTATATGTAATCCAAAAGAAGCAGTAAGAATTTTAATTCAGATTTCTTACCCTCACAACTGCATGCACTTGACATAGCAAAAATAGTTTTACAGCTGGTTCTAGAACTTAGGTGTGGGCATAGTACAAATAACAACTGTGAGTTTCTATGCTGTTTTTGTGCATTATGAATACACCTAAACCACCAAAGTTAAAGCAGATTTTGGCAGATGATGTGCATTAAGAAGGTCTTGGATACATTTTGAAAAATCGTCCAAGTCCTTTCTTGAAGAGATGAGAGTCTGTATCTCTTTGGAATCCGCCTTACTGTGATTAGTTTCTGAGCCCTGCAGTTAATGGAAGTTGCTGATAAATAAATATCTCTAAGATATCTGGATGCTCAGGTACAGTATTCTTAAAATTGGTTTTTGGGATAGGCACTGCTTTTCAGGATGTAGATGTTACATGAAAACCTGTACATCTTCTCATGTCACAAGGAGAAATTCTGCACATAATTTAAAGAAAATGCTACTACGATGGTTCTGATGAAAGTTTATAGTCCTTGCTCAGTGACCCGTATGAGGAGAGTGAAGTCTAGGAAATCATCTTCCGTGTTTCTTTGACTGTTCAGCAGAAGGAGGAATTTGCTGTTGGAGGTTTGAGGGCCACCCTGGGAGACATGTTCAGAGCACATTGATAGCTTTTTCCTGTCAACCTCTAAGAGTCAAATAATATTCCTCATCAGACAGCAATCTTCTACCCTAAAAGCACTGGCAAAATAAATAAAAGATTCTTATTTGTTAACCAAAAACTGGCATCTATCTGGAGTTCTCTTAAAACTCATAATCTAGCATTTTATACTTTCCTCAGGGGTTGCCTTGCCCTTGACAGAGCTTGGAGTGGTATGGGATGTGCTTATTCTGTCAACAATATAATGTGAAGAAGCACTTAGGAAAACATTTCCATGCAGAGATGTGAGCAAGCTTTGCTCATGCTCAGTGAGCTGGCTGGAGGCAGTAATTATCATCCTGGTCTGGAAAACAGTATAATCCTAATAATTTGGTGCTGTGCCTAAGGTAGTAAGACATGCTTCTTAGTCTTAGGAAAATAGGGTCATGTTTTGAAACTTTACTAGTAATACTTAAGAACCTGATGATTAGCAGCAGCTGAACAAATAGTTTGCTGTAAGGTGATGTTTTGTACTTTAACATAAGCTTATACAGAATTTAGTTAGCTAATAACTAGAAGCAAATGATCTCCCTCTTTATTTCCAAAGGAAAGAATCAATGTAGAAGAATAATCCAGCAAGTACATTGCTGTGAGGTCACTCTGATGTATATGTGGATTCTGTAGTTTCACAAAGTACTTAATTAGTTTTGCTGTTTATTTTCCTGTAATAAATGTGTAAATTTTTTTGTGTAGCAAATATTTGTATATATTATATATTTTATAAATATAGCCAAAATTTTGAGAACTGAACATTGAAGTTTAAGTTTAAATCCATACTTAAGTGTATGTAATATAGTTATATGTGGAGTTATAACCCTGACTTCAGCATTCTCCCCTAAAAACTTTTGATTATTGTTTAGTGCATTTACCTGGGGCACTTATAGACACTCAGTAGTAAAGTGGATAGGCAATTTTAAATGAAAGAGTTATTATGAAATGCAATACTAAAACTATAGGACTTATATACCCCTCTGAGTACCTATGCCTTTCATTTTTATTTGTGATTTATTTGTGTTTTTTTATGTAATGGTGTATTAGCTGTATCTTCCATTATTACAGCATTCATACAGAAGCCTAATGTATTAGTTTCTTGTTTGAAGTCTGTATGCCAACCTCCTAGGTTTAAGAGCAGTTTCTTAAAAAAATCCTTTGTATTGTATCTGCAGTTGGGTAGATTGATGTCTTTGATTGCAAGGTTTTGTTCATGATTTGTGACAAGAAATTTAACACAGGGCATTGCTGGGCTTTCTGTCTTAGACAGGTATGCCTGTGTCCTAAGGCTCTTAGTAAGAATAGGTGAATGTAAGAAAGTAGAGGGGGTTTCTTGTTTGTTTTAATAACTAGTGTGTATTTGTGCACCAGCAATAACAGGGTGCCTCTATTGGCACTTCTCTTTCTTGGTGCATTTTCTGTATGTTGAGAGATAAATAATACTTGTCTAGCTCCACTTTGGAGTATCTGCTTGCAACTTTCTGATCTGATCAGGACCAGCTCTGAAGTCCCCATTCAAGTAGTAGAAAGTGAAAATAAAAATGTGTCAGTGATAGTAATAAATATATAAAAGTAATGCATATAAAAGTAGTAGGAATAAATGAAATAGAAATCTTCTCACAAGGTTTTTATTTCATCTGTTTTTGTGATTCAGTGCTGGCCAAAATAAAATCTTGTTTTTCCTCAGGTGAGAGACCTCTCTATTGCATACTTCCTGGTGGGACTAACATATATGTATGTTGGAGTGATAATTTTTGCATCTTTTCCTTCTCCACCATTATCCAAAGAATGCATTGAGCAGGTGAGATATTTTACTGCAGTATATATTTCATGGAATCACAGAATGGGTTTTATGGAAGGGATCACAGTGGGTCATCTGGTCCAACCTCTCTGCTCAAGCAGGGCCATTCTAGGGCACGTTGCACAGGATTGTGTCCAGATGGTTCTTGAATATCTCCAGTGAGGGAGATGCCACAGCCTCTCTGAGCAATCTGTTCCAGTGCACAGTCACCCACATGGTAAAGAAGTTCTTCCTCATGTTCAGGTGGAATTTACTGTGGATCAGTTTTTGCACATTGCTTTTTGTCCTATTGCTTGGCACCACCAAGCAGAGCCTGGTCCATCCTCTTGGTACCCTCCTTTCAGATACATGTATAAATTGATGATGTGCAACAGGAACAGGCCCAGCTCCCTCAGCCTGTCCTCATAAAAGAGGTGCTTCAGTCCCTTAATTGTCTTTGTAGCCCTGAGCTGGATGTGCTGCAGGAGCTCCATGTCTCTCTTTTACTGAGGAGCCCAGAACTGGACACTCAAGGTGTGGCCTCACAGGGCTGAGCAGAGGGGCACAATCATCTCCTCTGACCTGCTGGCAATGCTCTTCCTAATACATGCCAGGGTATCATATTTGTCCTTAACCTTTTAATAAATATGCAATAGAAAAAGAACAGCTACTGCTTCTTGCTTAGTGATTCACCCTGGCAGACACATCTGCCCTTGACTGTGCTCAGTTGGCTAACACCTTGTGGGCACTACCACAAGCAGATGAGTAATGCTTGTGTTATCTCATTTATATTCATAAATGGTTCCCAATATTTCTGTAAATAACAAACATTTAATAAATACCCTGTGAAAGTGGTGCAGAAAGAACCAAAATGAACAAGTGAACAGTAGAGCCTTTAATTTCTTCAGCTTCTTTAATCCTGAGAACGTTGTTTTAATTTTGTGTGCTGTGACCAGTCCCACTTATTGGGACTCCAGAACAAATAGAATGTAGATGCAAGTTTGTTTAGGTAAGAGTCCTCACTGCAAGTAGGTTTGGAGTCTGACACTGTGGTGAGCCTTGCCAGCAGAGTTCTTCAGATAATAGCACCACATGAAACACCCTCTGAAGGCTAGTAACGCTTATCTGCCTATAGGCAGGATTGATTGCCACACCCTAAATTGCTTCAGAGGTAGCAGTTGTCAATTGGGGATCCATTTTATGCCAGGTGTTCAATGTCTCTGGCATAATATTTAGCAATAAAGCAGTATTTCAAGGCTTCCTCTGACTATGGATTAATTCGAACTGCTAAACCATTAAATTTTTTGAACCACTTGAAATAATTTCATGGGATGAAATCCATAGTTAAGCAACAGATAACGAGTGATATTCTTCCCATTTATTTTCAGTAGTTGTCTCAAGTACTTCTGAAGCCATTTGTATAATTCTATGATACTGAAGTCTTATAATACTTTTTCTGATATTCCCACTTGTAGTATATGGTTCCTTTCTCATTTGTATATGATGGAGTTTTACTTACTAACTAACTGTTTTTAATAAGTAGGTATGATATAACAGGTAATAGGAACATATTAATCCATCTGCCTAAAAGACTGCCCTTCCATAGCCTGGATTATTTGAGGATGTTCAGAAAATTACAAAGTAATTCCTTATGTAATGCTAACATTAATACTGACATCAGCCTAGTAATATTCAAAAACCAGTTTTTATTTGGTGGCAAGGCAGTTGTAAAAGAGGGAGAGGATATTCCATGTTATGGAGTTCGTTGAGTAATTGTAGTTGTTTGGATTTTATCCCATCCTTTCTGGCACACATATTAAAAGTCAGCAGATACATGTAATCAAGCTGCCATTGGTAAGTGTAACATTATTTATATGTTTAGAATTTTCTAGATAACTTTCCCAGCGATGATATCATGTCATTTGTTGCAAGAATATTCCTACTGTTCCAAATGATGACTGTATACCCACTGTTGGGCTATCTGGCACGAGTTCAGCTGTTAAGACAGTTTTTTGGAAATGCTTACCCAAGGTAAGAAGTCTGTTTCTTGACAATAGCTTGGCACACTTTGCATAACTGGCTTTCTGTTGTCAGAAATTTGGCTATGCTTTTGGGGATTTTCTTTGTACATGAGGTACATTTCATAAGCTAGTTTCACAGAGTTTGTAGAGTCAGGGTAAACAGGCATGCAGAATAAACTTGCCTGCAGATCAGGACTGTCACAGTTTGCCAGAGGAGAATAAAGGGGGTTTCTCTTGGTTTAGCTCTTCATTTTTTCAATAAATAGGAATTTTGTCAACACAGTCCGTGTGTTTCATGCAATTATATGGCAAAAGAAAAGTTGTACAGGAAGAAAAATTGTTTAGTCTAGAAGTATTTCATCTAGTAGTCATTAAGCTGTGAAGGACATATACTCCAGATATTAACCTTTCAGCTTGACATTTGTGCTTTGGTTGTGCATGATTAGTAATCATCCATCTGTTTTTAAACAGAGCTGATAGCTAAGTGAGTTGTTAGTTGAGCTATCTGGGCTGCTGCTATGCTTATAAAAATAGCTTTTCACATGCTAATTTCAGGGATGAGCCACACCCTTGCATTTGTACAGTGTCTGTACTTCAGGGAAGAGCTGATCCAGATGTCAGTTTTAGTTCGTTTTTTAAAATAAAACTTAGGACATTTATATTTGGAGTACTGGAGTACTGAATTTGTCACAGCTGAGAAGTTGCCATTTATCTCAAAGTTTCTAATTTTATATTGTGAAT
Organism: Climacteris rufus; assembly: GCA_013398175.1. NCBI lineage: Eukaryota > Metazoa > Chordata > Aves > Passeriformes > Climacteridae > Climacteris > Climacteris rufus. The sequence goes on from VZRZ01006042.1 coordinate 45,655, forward strand.
TACTGTTGATGGAAGAACGGAAAAAAATCCCGGGAAGGAATATGTGTTTCCTCTGTGGCATCAGCAGTTCAGGTCTGAAAGACATTGTTCCAAGTTTCAGGTTTCTTCTGAATCCTAAAATAGGTATGAGAAGTTCTAGAAATTGAATGCCTAAAATTAGGCAGTGAAATAAGTGCCTGCTTTTTTTGATGCTAAATTGCACGCAGTTCAACCTTGATGAGATTTTTAGGAACTGCTGCAAGTTACTGTTGGAAACAAGGCCATTTATTTAAGTGCTAAAGTTGGATTTCACAGCCACTGGGAAATAGTCATGTCCTTTATATTGTGTGGATGTGCCTTTTCCTATTTCCTCCCTTAAGTTACTCTCTGACCAGAATGGTTTTTGTTTCCCTCATGCCCTCTCCTAGAACCTACAACTTCATACCAGTCTCTTCTCAGGTTAATTTCAGCTTACTGTTTTAAGCCTTTATGGTATGACGAATGTGATGATGCAGATACTTCCTCGGTTCTTGTCTCCAGGGTGTCCTGTGGGTAGCTTCACTCATGTTTGAATTTAATTTTTTATAAGAATCCTTGTAGTGAGGTATTTAAAGGTTCTGAGAAGTCAGAAATGGTTTCTAGGAAGCCACATAAATCACTCCAACCTATAGTGATAAGGTAGCATATTCTGGCTGAGTGGTTGTCTCTCCCTCTCTAGTATCTCAGGTGTCTCAAATATGGCAGAGAAATCACTCAATTAACTTTCAGGCTCTGGCTTCTGTGCATTTACAAGGTCAGCTCTTATTTCTTTCTGTGCAATGAAGAGTAACTGAGATCTGGTGACAAGCACAGGACATGAGACTGGGAGGATAGTGAAGATTTACTACCTGGTTGTGAAATGTGTTTTCATGACTCTTTCTCACCAGTTGTAAGCTGAAAAAGCTCCTTTAATAGCACTGTATCTTTTATCATCTCTCTAGGAAAAAACTTCAGTATTTTTGTTTTTTTCCCAGAGCTACTTTTGTAGGGAAGTGTTTTGCAAATATGAAGATGTTGCTCTTAGTGACATAAGCTGATGTCTTACTGGAGAGCCTGTTGATTCGCTCTGAAGAACCTACCTGAACATATTAAATTCTGTGACTTTTGTGTAGGAAAATGAGCATTGTACCAGTAGTTGAATATATTCGGCTTCTTTTATCCAAATCCTCAATAATCAGGGATAACAGCTCTTGGGCAATAAGAAGATTGACCTGCAGAGGCTCATATTTTGCCTCTTAGATGTCTGTATAAGGTGTGTATATGGAGGAGAGTGTCCTGGGTCATGTGTCTGGAGAAAATTTTTGTGTAAGTAGGGAACCCAAAGGATGAAACACCAGGAAAAGAGCAGGACATCTGTTGGCATTGTAGCCTCATTTAAGCCTGTCATTCTATGTGCTAAATCACGTGTCTTTCCATAGGTGCATCTTTCCTATGTTGTTTCCTTTGCAGCTGAGACAATGTTATGGCCCTCTGGCTGTAGTTGCCCAAACAACAACCATAACAAAATCTAACAGAAACACCTCTTCCTTTGGTCCAAATCTCCATTAGACATTTTGCTATCTTCGTTTTTAAGCTGTGGGTTGCTTCACATGGAAGCTCACTGGTTTTAAAAGCCACACTATTTCATATGAGCATTTCTTTGCAGCTGTGCCTGCTATGGATGGAGTTAACAGATAGCCATGAAGTTATTAGATGGAGTACTTAAAATTTTGGATGGATGCAATTTAAAGCAGATAGCTTGATCTCACACATGTGTACAGGACTGCTAGATAATTTTTATTTCCTAGCAGTGATTGTATTGCACAGATCAATTTCATTCTTTGCGTTTTACTCCTTTTTCTTTACTATTTATCTGTCACTGGTTATAATGAAAGAGCAAGATATTAGTTTGCTGGTTGGCAACACATGGTCTTCATTATTGGTCTAATCCAAGGTAAATTCTGCCAAAAGCAACATCCTGGTTCATATCCTGTTTTTTTCTAGTAGGCCATGGATTATTACTGGATTATGAGACACTATACTCATCTTCAAGGGAGCTTTTCCATCTCTTGTGTCCCACACTTTTTCTATACTTTGTAGTGGTATTTTTCTATGGAGAACACTTTGCTGTGTGTATCTATAGTGTATTTTTGTAGGGGTGGTGTTCCAGTCCTCTTAACAACTTTGTGGCTCTCCTCTGGACTTGCTCCAACAGTTTCTTGTCCTTCTGATGTTGAAGACCCCACAGCTGGATGCAGCACTCCAGGTGGAGTCTCACCAGTGCAGAGTAGAGGGACAGAATCCCCTTCCTTGCCCTGCTGGCCACCCTGCTTTGGATGCAGCCCACAATTTCCTTGGCTTTGCGGGCTGTGAATGCACATTGCTGGTTCATGGGGAGTTTTTCATCAGTGAGCATCCACATGTCCTTCCCCACAGGGCTGTTCTCAGTCACTTCCCTGCCCAACCTGTATGTGTGTCTGGGATTGCCCCAGCTCAGGTGTAGGACCTTGCACTTCACTTTCTTGAACTTTATGAGGTTTGCGTGGTCCAACCTCTCGAGACTGTCCATGTCCCTCTGCATGGCATTCCTTCCTTCCAGCCTGTCTGCTGCCCCACACAGCTGGGTGCTGAGGGTGCACTTGATCCATGAAACCTTCAGCCTTTCTCTACTTCCTACAAAAGATTTTGAAACCAGAGAAGACATCCTAATTCCTTCTTTTATTTTGCAAAATGTACGCTAGTATACAGATTACAAAAGAGAAAGTGATGTACTGGGACAAAACCCAAGGGACTGTTCATTCTCTCTGCTCTCCCTGGTGTTGTTAAGGAAGGCCAAAATATTGTCTATTGGGTAATTGCTTTCTTTTCTAAAATGAGAAATGTTTGTAATGGTGTCATTTAACAGCTGATGTAGGGCCAGAGGCATGTTCTTTATCTGCTGTTTCTTACACGGCTCTGGATCTTCTTTTATGTACAGAAAGCCATTTTTCTTATTATTGTTAATGGCTCTTGGCTACAGTGGTATTTGTGACAGAGATTCCCTTGATTAATGATATGGTGTGCATAAAGTACTTTATACAGTCATGTGATGATTTTTTAAAACTTTTTAACATCTTTCCTGTTTTGAGAGGTTAAATAAGCTGAGGGACAAAAATCACATAGCTTTCCTTAATTGTTGTCCTCCCTTCACTCCATGGTAGCCCAGCAGACCTGCCAGTTCTCCCACAGATGTATGTCTTCTGATGCAATGAAATGCATTTCTGTTGGCGTGCACGTTTGCTTATCTGCTTTTCACGTAGCTTCTGTCTAGCTCCTTAAAGGCTGTGATTCATAGTCTTTTGACCAATGTCACTTGAGTGAGATTTCCAGGAAGAAAATGCGTTTTTAGATACAGTAACATCAAAAATTCTTACTTGAGTGATCCTGATTGGCTTTTTTTCCTTGCTTTCGAGTTTCGCTTATTATGTGTGTTCATCCTGTGACTCTGTGCTGAGTCCAGCACTTCTGAGGGGACTTAAAACCTGAGGGGATTTAAAATCTGTTTCTATCTTTTTAATTTCCCCTGCACTAGGGTTTGATTTCACAGTTTTTATCATGATTCTTTCTTTGAGGATGCCAAAGTTAATTAGATGTATGTGGTCTGCTGTTCAGTGGCTTAAGTCTGACTACCACTTCCACAGGAGAGAACTTGATGGAGCAAGCCCTCATGATCTTCTTACATACAAGGTTCTTTCTCCACTCTGTCAATCTGAAAGATTAACCTTGCCATGAGAGAAAAAAGCAAGACCTCAGGGAAAGTTTGAATTTTCTTTTAATCTTTTTTTTTCCTCCTCCCTGCTATCATCTTTATGGAATTGTGGGATTTTTGCAGGTGAGCAGTGGTTCCCTTTATCAAAAAGAGCTACTCTTCATCTTCCCAATGAAGAATACAGAGACTGAGAACAGAACATAAAAGACTTGCCGTGGCTGTGCCTCCTTTGTGAATTACAGCCTCCTTTAGGCAACCCAACCTGTGCCTCAGAGCAGCAGCCCTAACCAGGCTGCCCAGGCAGACAGTCCAGCCTTGACATGGGCCACCCCCAACATGATCATGCCATTGATCATGAGGAAGAAACTTACACTGCTTAGAAAACAGCTGTGTGTGACTAGGGTGATTAGGCAAAAACAGGCCAAATCTTTTCTGATCTTTAATGTCCTCTGAATACGTTTCTTTGTATGGTTGTAATAAGCAGGGTGGTATTGTTATGCCTCTCCCTTCAAATGCTGGTTTTCTGACTGTCCTTTTGCAATGTGTGTGGACCATTCATTGTACTGTAAGCCAGTGTCAGGCTAAACCTGGGCAATTTAGAACTCGTTAAAATGAGAAATGAACACACCTGCACAAAACTCTACAGTGTTATGAAAAGTGCTATCTCAAATAATATAGCTACTAGTAGCCCTAGGTATCAGATTTTACTTTTTTCAGAAGGACAGGGTTTTTTTTTTCTAAATGATAATGCCTTTGTCTCCATTAAGAATGAGGCTTTTTCCCCATCCTGGAACTGAGCTGAGCTGTGAATATCTGCCTAGGTAAAAGAAAGAGTTCACAGAGTTCACCATATTATTGTCATCCAATAACATGGTTGATGCTGACGACGCAGAAAGAAGAGCCAGAGACAGCTGTGTTCAGGTTCAAAGGAAAGGAAGGAAGGGGCACAAGACCCACCTTCTTTATTTTATATACCCTTTTGGAAATTACTACTCATTGGAGGAAATCAGTTCTTCCTCCTTCAACTACAGTGGTCAAAGGAAATGTCCATCAAGGGTCTGTGTCCATGAGAAAGGAATGTATATGATAAGATAGAGTTAGAATAACATGGCCATGTTTACAGAAATATAACCTTGAAAACTAGCTACCATGGGATAACAATTTTCAGCAGCAAAGAGCAAGGCAACACATGGTTACAACTCAGGCTGTTTTAAAGGGTAGAAAAAGGAGCAAGGAAGTTAGAGGAAAGAAATGCAGTGTAATCTTTCACATTGAAAGAGATGCAAAGCCTTTTCAGACTTTCTGATTTTGGTATTGTTCTTTAGGATTCTGCTTAATTGTAACAATAAAACTGCAAAGCACTACTCCACAGCTTTGGAGGCTTCAGCATTTGGGGACCATTGTTTTCAATTGAGCTAAGACGCATTTCCTCTCCTCTTCCCAATAATCTTTTCCCAGATCAAGAAATTGAAAAATATTTCATTTCACACCAATCATACACACACCACTCCTTGCTTTTCAAATGAAAATAATCTAGCATTATTTTTTTAAAAAACAACAGCTTTGATCAAAAAAATCACGTCTTGTGCTTTAAAGCATGCCATAATAAAATGCTTCTGGTTTTTTGGGTTTTCTGCTAAAATACTCTGAACTGACACACATTTGTAGCAGATTTTTGAATTAGTAAATCTTCACTGTTTTTAGTGCAGGCTTTTTGCTAAAAAAAAATCTCAATAAAAAAAGAATGGAGTAAGTGCTGTCATTTTCTGTGTCCATAAACTTTCTGCTTCAATTGTGTTATTTGACAGTAAGATTTGTGACCTGCCGCATGTGTGGGGAGAGAGGAAGTACTTTTTAATGGCAGGCACTTTTTTGTGAATAGTTTAGTTAACTGGCTTTCCTTAGCAATGTTAGAGAAGCTGTAAACATTTGGTCCTTCTGTCCCTAATAAGTCTGATTCTTGGATTTTATTTTTTATTCATGTGGGCTTACCAGGTTTATATCCAGTTAAGTTTTTTTTAATTTTCAGCTGCTGTAGTCCCTTTGCAATCTTCAGTCTGTAAGGAACCCCTCTTGTACCACTGTTAAAATGTCATGTACAAAATTAAAGATATTTTTTCTGTCCTTTTGAAATTAATTTTTAAGAGTGGAGGTTAAAAATACTCCATAGCTTAATTTATTCCTGTGTGTTTTAATTGCCTTAATTTCCCCAAATTTTAATGAGACTATTATTCTATAACTCTAATCTTTCTTCCTAACTTGGAATCTGGCAGTCAGCCTTTCAGCCATAGCTGTCACTTTTAAAAGGTTTATTAGTTGGTTACATCCTCCATAATACACATACTTTCTACAGTGAAGAAAAACTTAGCCTTGGCTTACAGGTTTTGTATATTTTAGGAAATCATATCCTCCAGAACAATAAACAAAACCTGTAAGTGTATATATGTTTCCTCTGTGTGAATTCTTTTTTCCCTTCATAGAAACAGCTGTGTGACCAAAATATCACAGGTTTTTATTATATTTCCTGCCTTTACCTTATGCTAAAATATGCCAACATTTCATATTTTCTGAAGAAAAGTGATACTTTCCTGAGTCTCAGCTATGTGCATAACTGTGCTGAATTTGTCTCATACAGTAAAAGCTGCTTTTTCAGAACAGAAAATCTGTTTTTCTCATCTTTGATGCAAAAGGAAAGCAACAGGAAATTATTTGTAAAAACAAATTCAACAAAAAATTTCAGCATAAATAGTGCACAATTCATGTTCTATAAGACATTCAATGTTCTAAATGTTTGTCCACTATCAAAATGTAGTAGACTTCAAATTTTAAGGTTTTATTTCCACCCAGTAGTCTATGTAATGTTTTCCACTTGATGCATCTTTTCCCCTCTTCTGGTTTCCATTGATTCACTTTGAGCAATTCAGATCGTTCTCTGAACAAGCTAATTCTTTCTTGTGGGAATTAAGTTATACAGTATTGTTTCTTTGGTATTGAATATCCATCTGAAATATTGGAGTGCTGAGTACCATGTATGATGTTTTTCAGAAGAATTGCCAAATTACACATTCTTACTCCTTAAGAATATTTTGAGTCAAAACAGTAGATATTTAGAAATTGGCACTCTGAATGTTCAGTAGATGACATGTTTGCTGTGAAATTAATTAGCTTTAATAGAGTGAGTCGTGCAAATGAAAACACTATCCATATACCAGTTAAATGTTAGTGTAAATGAAAGATAGTGGTGATATTTCCTAATAAATACAGCATAGATTTTAACACCCTTTTCCTCACTTTCCTGTAGCCTTTTCCATGTGCTCATCCTGAACCTAGCCATTGTAGGAGCTGGAGTAACAATGGCAAGATTTTATCCAAATATAGGAGGTATCATAAGGTGAGTGTTGCTTGCAGTGAGCTTCACTGTGATGTTACTACGTGTTTGTCTCTTGATGTTGAAAAGGAGCAGTAATAATTGTACCTTTATATTTCATAAGGCTTGCACCTTCTTAAGTTGTAAGTAATGATTTAGATGTATGAACAAAGAGTTTGCAAAATTCTGACAATCTGTTATTGTGTGTCTGTGTCTGAGGTGGTTGGGATGATTCTCCAGTTTTACTGGAGCTGTATCTGAGGACCTTGTAACTATACTCATAAAAAAATACGGTGCCAGAAGAAAAGTTGTTTGGTTGTTGTGTGCCTTTTCTCAAGTTTGTGTTTTGTCTTAAGACCGTTTGAACCTGGTTTGAAGTCCATAATAAAAATCCAAGAAAGCAAGTTACTTTAAAAGGAAAACTGGCATAAGAGTTGTGCCTCTAAATGATACCTTAAATTTACTATGTTAATGGACACCTGAGATTTTTGTAATTGGAAATATTAGAGGTAATAATCTAAGGAGTTTTATTTTCTACATTTGACATCAACATATTTATATGCAGCATCATTTATTGTTGGTTTGCATCTTTCCTACATCAACCAGGAGAGAGAGGTGTTTAAAATTACAGAAATCTGCAATTATAAAACCAGAATGACAGGCTTGGGTCTGACCAGAGTAGCAAAATAATTTACTTTTGCTCAGTGGCTGATCTTTGAGGTTTTTTCCCATTTCCTCTTCTTTTCCTACCTCTCCTTGCAGTAGTATTTTTTGTATTCCAGTAATAGAGGTGGTCTAGTTAATCATCATCATAGACTCTTAGAATGGGAGAATGGACCTTAAGATTGGAAGGGGGCTTAAAGATCATCCAGTTCCAAACCCACTGCCATGGGCAAGGAACATCTTTCACTGGACCAGGTTGCTCAGAGCCCCGTCCTACCTGGCCTTGAACATTTCCAGGGATGGAACATCCACAGCTTCCCTGGGCAACCTGTTTTAGTGTCTCAGTACCTTGACGGGAAAGAATATCTAATTTGGATAAACATTGCGCAATACATGTCTCTCTTTGGAAACTGATACTTATCTCTTCTAATGTGTCTTTATTGTGCATAGTAACCAAACATGGATTTCCAGCAGATAAATTGTCTTTATCCGGTCTAACTTGCGTACTTGCTGGTTTTCTGTGGCAGATTACTTCTCTGTATTATGTTTCCTCTGAAAAGAATGTTCAACTATATGAAACAAAATGTATTGTTACTTAATAACATTTGGCTGCTTAGTATGTTCTCATTATTTTATGAGAAGGTTTTTGTAAGCAGGGGAGAGGTTAGAAAAAGAACAGTTAAATGTTTCTCTTGCTGTGGTTGATCATGTTACCAGAAGGGCATGCTGTTCCTTTTAGGTCTGGAGAATGATTTGCTAGAAGCTCATTGAATAAATTAAAATAAGTGTTGCAGATTCAGGAATATTTCTGTACTTAAATGCTTTAATATGTGTCCTCAGATGTCTGGGGTGCAATGAGTTTTACTGTTCTGACAGTAAAGGATGTGTAACAAAGGATGTACTGTCCAGTCTCTTTCTGTTGCATGTTGACAAATTTCCCCAAAGAAAGTAGGAACATTGAGTCAAAGAAAGGGATTCAGTCCCCAGCAGCATCACAGGGTGTGACTGAATGGACAGAGGCATGTCAGAGTACAGGTACAGGCAAGCAGGGGGCTGGACAACACAGAGGGGGATAATTAGATGCTAGTGAAGGAGGTGAAGGTTTGCAAGGAACAGAAATTTGTGTTTAGTGATTGCAGATAGTGTTCTTCCAGACTGTTCATTGGTTTTGCAGGGGGAAATGACAACAAGAAATAAGAATAAATGCAAAGCATTCTTCTTTTTTTATTATTTTCTTCTTCTTTTCCTTTCTTCAGATACTCTGGAGCAACATGTGGTCTGGCCTTTGTATTTGTGTATCCATCACTCATCTACATGATCTCCCTGCACCGTGCTGGGCAGCTGACGTGGCCAGCATTGATCATTCACATCTTTATAATCCTCCTTGGACTGGCTAATCTGATTGCACAATTCCTATTGTGAAAAACTCCCCCTTCTGCCGTGGCTGTCACAAGTGGTACTGCGATCTTTGGCAACAGCCTTGAGCAACACTGTCAGGCATGAGAACAGTCCTTAAAGTGATGATCTTGAGAAAAGCTGTACCTTTGAAATAAATTCAAAACACTTTATTCAGGTGCTTGACTGAAATGTGTCTCCCTCCTCTAAGAACACAGATTTACGGGAAGTGAAATGGCTTCAGATTTGAGTGTTGCAGTTCTCCTGGTTTTGTTGAATGTGCATCAAAAATTAATGAAGCTCAAATATCTTAATTTTTTACAGCACATTTCTTCAAACACAAAGCTTTCAGTCTCAAGCTGTGGAACTCTTTCCTCCAAGGGAACTGTCTTTACCTTGATTAGCAAACATGCTTTCTCAGTATTGTTCAGTGACTCTTTGAAATGCTCTTTTATTGCAGTTATTTTCCTGGTTTGTTTGGAAAATGAAGAAATTATTGTCTTTCCTCTTTTTTTTTAGGTTAATTTATAGTCATTTGGGTCAAAATGCACTCAATTTTGAATACACTATTAAATTGTTTTGGCAATATTTTTCCTCTAGGAAATTCCAACAAAGAGAAACAATAAACTCATGTTTCAGTGTTTTATTCAGAACCAATATGTACACAAGTTATTTGTGATCTTACAATACAAAAAAGTCAGGAGGATAAAAAAATTAGAAGAAGACAATTAAAATTAGTACTCCAGGCTTGACCTCAGTTCAACTCTGTTACTGGGCTCTTATGTGCTGTAAGGTTGTCTTGTCAGGAGTTGCATGTGTTTTTTTTGGATGCATGGTGTACACAATGTTCATCCCAGGCTTGCTCCCTTCCTTGTAGGGTCTTCCTCTAGTGGTCTCTCACTTTTCTACTACATTACTCCAAACACTTTGGATGTGAGCAGAGAGACAAAGCCAGCAGTCTTCAGAATCATGGATGAAGTAAAAGAATTTAAGGTTTAAATAATTCCTAAGAGAAGCTGGAAGAATCAGGAAAGGTTTTGTTGTGAGCTTGTTTTTTTCTTTTAACTGCTTTTTTATGAATTAAGAGGTTGTACATCCATAAGCACGCAGACACCTTCCCTCACCTACCGTCCGTGAGTCTGTGTCTTTACCCAAACATACAGTAATTAAGTTGCCAGACACTAGTGGGATGTCATTTTTGTGGTTGGAGAGAGAATAAAACTCCTCTTTGTGCAGAATTTCAGTGCATTAAAATAATCAACAAATGTAGAATAATGGAAAGAGAACTCCAAGCAATGCTAAATTCCAAAGTAAGTAAAAGAGAAAAAAGTTGGAGTGGTGCAATGTTTGTGAAGTAGGAGTTGGGAAAGAGAATTACATTGCAGGGTAAAAGTTCACATTTTCATCAGAAAGACAGTGAAACACATAACCTAGAGTTTTGCCATGCTTGTCTGGGAAAGTTATGTGAATTTTTTTAGTAATGATGTAAATCCATTTATTTGACTTGGACTCCTTAAACTGTGTAAGGAACACTCACTTTCCTAAATATCCTTTGATTGGTATGAAATACAAGATTATATGGGTTTGAACTGCTGTCTGCAGAATACAGTAATTATTACTGATTTTTTTTTTCTTGTGAAGTTTTTTGTGCCTTTGAATCAGAATTGGAGAATACATCCATCATCTGTTCTGTATTAGAGAGAAGTATCTCCCCAATCCTGGTCATTTTCTCCTGTGTATACTCTTACAAGAGAAGTACTTGAAAATCAAAAGGAAAGGATGAAAGATACAGGTTTCCTAGTATTGTTGGCTTATTCACATTAAGCCCTTGTGCTTATTTGTTATAGATTCAGTGCTTAATTTAGGTACAAACCCTGATGAGTGCAGGTTATTAAATTTGGTTATATCCTTCCATGTTCCATCTGTTTATGATTCCATGATTTATATCCTTGCCATTGAAGCTGATAGTAAAATGCCCACTGGTTTTAGCAGAATTAAGTTCAGTTAGGAACTAGTAGTCAACAGAAATTCCAAAGAAAGAGAGCTCTTGGTGAAGTGTCCTAATTGCATCTTGTATCTGCCACTTTTTCCAGCTGTGCACCATACAGTTACTAAGTTAATATTTAAAAGGGAATTATTCGGTACCTTTTTAAAGGCCTGTTTTAGCTCTGCGTTACGGAGATAGATTCTTGCTGCAGTGTTTATTTATACAAACCTTTAAATGCTTTGATTTGAATTATAAACTGGTAAGCATTAGAGTGATAGCAAATATTTCATTACACTGTCACCTCCTGAAGTTCACTTTCTTATGAGAAAGTATTTTTTAATTTTACTACATGCAGTTGAGATTTTCAAAAGCATCAGAAGAAAGGTGGGAGTGTGTGAGCAGATTGGCATTTTCAGGGGTTCTCTTCTTGTTCAGCATCCTAAATTAAATAATATTTTAAAATCTAATGACAGGTTAAATGCTCTAAAAGACTAGAGGTAGGTTGCAGTGTCTTTTTTCGTGCAAGCACAAAATGTAGTTCTTTACAAACACATGCTACATCTGCAGTGATGGCCAGCTAATTTCAGTTCCTTAGGGTCTCTGTTCCAGCATATCATCATGTGATTTAACAAAGCTAAAAGGGTAATATATGGACCCAATGGTTTATTGTGAAATGTCATTTATTACCTTCTCACAGAAGAAAAGCAATTTCTGCTGGAAATACTTCATTCTGTCTTTGCACATGACTTTGCTTCAGCTTTGCTGAAGTAAGAATCTTAAGGTTTTCTTCCTAAAAATCCTAGGCTCTTTGTTTGGCACCATCCCTACCTCATTGCACTCTGACAATCCAGCCCTCCATATTATGTGATAAGTCAATGATGCAAACTGAAATTTTTGTTGCATGAGGTTTGAACAGCTGCAGTCAATCCTCCATGCTGATACCATCGAGCTAAAATCCAGATCTCAAGATACATTAGGCGTTAACCCAGCATGACCTTCAGACATTGCCAAAGCATAAGTATCCAGGGGAATTCCCAGGAAGCTCCAAGAGCAGTTGTATACGTACCTGTGTGGTGAATTTGTGGACATGTCTGTAGGTTACTACGTAGTCTGAGCAAGGGATTAGTTTTTCAGCAGGAGCGTTGTGATGGACAGAAGTGGTTGTATTTCCTGAGGACAAGGACAGATGATGTGGCTTTTAGGTCTGTCTTCTCTTATGACAAGAGAAGGAATTGCCTTCTCTATATCTGTGCTTGTACTAATCTCATTGCCTTCTCTGTAATGGCCTAGCATCATTTTGTAATTTTATCATGGCCCATATTCTTCCTTTCAGCTTCTAGATTCTCATCAGAATCTCTACTGTGCTTACTGGATCTCAGTCTTCCTGTATTCTTCCAGTCTCTCACAGCTGCATTTGTTCCTACAAATAACATTTTCCTGTTTTGTCTGGGTTGGCAATGTAACGTTAAGGTATTAAATCAAGTAGTTCAAATTACCTATGTAGCAAAAATTAGCATTTGGGATTCAAACATTGCATCGTGCAAACAGAGGGTCTCAGGGAGGGCATTCTGTGTAACATTGTCTATTTTCTTAAAGGTTCAGCCTTTCAAACTCCACGTAAAAAAATATGTGAAGATAATGGCATTTGTTTGCAATGCTGAACACTTTGTTGTGTTGATGGCTTGCCTGCCCAGCCTCCAGACTGCTCCCTCCTCCACCAGGCTGCGGCACAAGGGTTGTCTTTTGTTTACATGGTTACGTAACCTTTTTTCCATAGGGAATCAGCTTGAGAGTGCAAAGGTTGGCAGAGCGGTTGGTTCCCCATTATTGCTCTAACCTTGCATCTCCTGACTTGGAGTGCTTGACTCTGGGCACGTGTTAATGAACATGCAAGGTCAGCCCTAAGGTTGCTTAAACTCCTTTGTACCCCATGTCCGTGGATGTCCGGAAAGCTGAGAGGCAGCAGCAGTATAACTGCATGCTGGAGCTGTGATGGGAAGGAGGAGAGACTTCCTGGAATACTGAGACAGTGGAAGCTAGGATATACAGTCTGCACTATGGGAAGTCCTAGAGACTTCTGTGTACAGGAGCCAGACTGATGCTGCAATGAAGTGGTAGTGAGGGAGGTGAGAGGGATGGTAGCCTCTGGAAAGATGTTTTTGCCTCCAGGTTGTTGTGCTTCTGAAGTCAACTGCAATATCTGTCACCTTTATAACGGATATGAAGGTACCTGAGGAAAAATTAATAGTGGGAAAAGCATTAGTGGTTGTTAATAACCGGTACCAGCAAAACAGTGTCTCTCTTTCCTACAGCTGGAAGCAGAAATTAATTCCCATGGGGAGTTCACAAAATCTGGGAGCTGTCTTCAGTAACGAAAATGCTCTTTTAGTAGAGCTGTCAGTAATTTTTTAATAGGAAATAAAATACTAATGATAGACAAAGCACTGATGTGTTTGGTTCAGCTCATTGTACCATGCTTACTGGGAGAGTAGAGTGAAAGTTTTTTCCTCTGAGATGGTATACTACGAGATTGCAACTGTGATCAGAGTATTCAATTCCTTTGCCCTTGAGAACACCATTAAACTTCTCTTGGAAAGGAACAGGACTCAACTTGCCAGATCATCTCTGCCTCGTGTAATTTCAGATGGTGGAATCAGTGCTACATAACTGTTGCTCATAACTGTTGCTAGAGGGTTAATATTTTCAAACACCAGATGATCCAAGAGGGGCAGGAAGGGTCTCTTTCTTTTTTTCAAATTACCTGATTATGGCTTTTCTTATATACCTCATTTTTTGTAATCCTGAAATAGATTAAACAGTCCAGATGAAAAAATGCAGCTTTTTTTGGTCCCATCTCAGTATGTTTATAGTGCAGCTTTTCTAAAGCTCATTGAATTATTTTCAATAGCCCAAAGACTGTTTAAAAACTGCTGTCCATGTGTTTCTTTTCATCATTGTTTGAATGGTCTTTTTTCAATTCCATGAACCTTGTTAACTTCTGACATTTCATTAAACTGTTAGAGGAAGTTGAGATTAGTCAGGTCATTTCAAATCAACACAGCAAAGTCATTCAGCTGCAATATGAGGGGAGGAGAAATGCCTACACGTTTGAGTACCGGGCTGGACACTAAATGCCACACCATACAGAGACATTGTCCCCACTGCCCATCTGGCTTCATCTCTTACAGCAATAGGAGGTTGTATTACGAAATTACCACAGGGCATTCACATTACAGGCGGGTCATGGGAAGAGAATGACGAACAGAGGCTGTTTTCTGGGGTTTTTTACTTATCTGTTCAGTGAATACATTTTTTTTGTTTGTTTGTTTGAAGAGCCGAAGCTAGCATAAGCAAACTCGGGTACATCCCTTCACCTTCCAGCATAAGAGTTCAAAGGGTCTGGGGTGGTACAAAGTGGCAGAGACAGTGAAGATGATGTCCAGTGATGCTGTGTGCTGGCTTTGTGTGTTTGGAATTTGGAAGAGCTCATGTTTGCTCTGCATTTCTTCTGTAGAAGTGCAACTCTTTACTAAGGGAAGGCTGAATCTCACCTACCTTGTCTGCCATCCTTTGGCTTGAGAGGGAGGATTTGCATAACTAAAGTCCTCTGTTGTGGAAATACAGGTGCTATTTAGGGTGCAGCCAGATTCACAACAATGGGCAAAAGATGTATCCTGCTTCTGTGAAACTTACCATGAACCGATTACTCTTCACTGTGGTGTTCCTGAGACTAGATTTATTAAGCCGTTGAAATAATTTCAACGTTTCTTTAGGATGCCACCAGCTCCCCATTTTTGCACAGCTGGCTCAGGTTCAAGTGTCATCTTGTCTGTCCTCTTGATACACTGTACACCAAAGGAGTGTGAAATTAGGGGTAAACTCGATAGAAAAAATCCAGCTAACTGTGATTTCTTCTCTGAATAATTCGTTGTGGTATCAAAGACGTGACAAAATTTGCTATTCTTAATGTAGCAGCAGGAGGGTGTTGCATTTTTTTGAACTAACTGATCTGGCCTAAAAAGTGTTGGCCTGTGAAAACATGAGTTGCATCTGCATGTACTGTTTCTGCTTCTACTCCAACAGAAGAAACCAAGTTTATTTAAAGAATAACAGAAGGGGACAGTTTTTGCTCTCTGAGTGCACTTGTTTATACTACTTTCTGCAGGCAGCCAGCTACCCCATCATAGCAATTGCAATAAATGATGGGCTAGAGCTTCTCCAGAAATAAACTCTTACCTAAAGCTGCACAGTCTTTCATTCCTTTTGTGTCTGTTTTCATAGGTATCTCTTGCCCCAATGAACGCCTTTCAGACAGGTTTATTCACCTGATTTGCACCTTGGTAATAAATTGCCATTTAGTGGCATCAGAGGAGTATGTACGTGACCACAGGCTCACACACCTTCCCTGAGAGCTTAGGAGACTGTCCCGTTTCGTTCCACAATCCCCATCTGCATTCACTTACCTCTGAGGACAAATTGC
Organism: Climacteris rufus; assembly: GCA_013398175.1. NCBI lineage: Eukaryota > Metazoa > Chordata > Aves > Passeriformes > Climacteridae > Climacteris > Climacteris rufus. The sequence continues at coordinate 61,292 of VZRZ01006042.1, forward strand.
AGGGAAACTTCAACCATTGAGTAAACTTGTGAAAAACCTGGCTTCTATGGTTTTATTGTGAGGGCACCACACCGTTTTCTTTAACACATGACTGAGTCTTTTACCTTCATTCCATGTGTTTATACAGGGAAAATCAGGCCATTGGACAGCAGAATGTTTAAACATTGCATATGCTTTACCATGCACCCTGACTAAAGCAAGTCTCTTAAAAATTGATTTGATAAAATTATGTTCTCTGTTGAATCAGGGGGAGAAACACATCAACCTCACTTTATCCACCAGGTGAAATATCTGGAAAAAAATCACATGGTAAGATCCATATGAAAGGCAACTTCAACTACAAAAAGAGAAGCTTTAAAAGTCATCAAAATGCACATAAACAAAATTTTCTGGCAGGGGCAATCTAGACCTCTGGCTTACTTGGGATGCTTGCCATCAGTAGGAATCTTTCCCTTTGCTTTCAGTGGGCACTGATTCAGCCCGTGGAGAAGTTGCTTTTGAAAAGATTTTGGCAGTTGGGGGAAGATTCCATCTGAAACAGCAGGACTCCGCTTTCCACGCAAGGAGCTGGGTATGCTTCAGCAGCTGTTACTCAGATGCACTTGGACCTGCATCACAGTTTGCATACTGTATTGTTGAGTGTGAAATAACATTTATTTTTAAGAAAACTCACTGAAAAGGTGAGAACCAAAGTAAAACACAGAACACAAGTGGAAAGTACAATTTGGTTTTGTTTTGGTTTTGCTTTCAGTGGGTGCTGTTGGCTTGGTTTTTCATGCAGTGATAACTCACGCATGAATACACTTATGAAGTATCTTCATCTGGCTATTTCATGCCAGGGTGAATCTTTCTTGCTTTTTTTTCTTTTTTTTTTCTTTTTCTTTTCATTTTTAAAAAATCTTTTTCTTTAATTTATTTTTTTCCTTTTTCTTTTTTTCTTTTTTTTTTCTTTTCCTTTTTTTCTTTTGTTCTTTTATTTTTTCTTTTCTTTTTTTTTTTCTTTTTTTCCTTTTCTTCTTTTTTTTCTTTTTTTTACTCCTTGGACAAAAAATTACTCAGACTCTGAGATTTGTGTGTAGTTGCATTGTGGTCCCCTATGTACTTGTTCTTTGCATATTAGTGATTTGTCAGTAGCATTTCTCTGGAGTATTTTATAGCACTTGAACCACACGGAAAGTATGCACCAAGCTTAACTGCTAAATTTGGTGAATAATCTGTTGTGTGTAGATGTTGTCATGTATTTCTGGGAAAGAAAAAACCCACTAAGGGCACTCTGTCCTCTTCAAAAACACTTGCAAGGAATGGTCACAGAACTTTTAAAGATCTTCCCTCTTCTAAATGCTGTGTGAATTTCCATGCGATTCACTACCTTCATTACTGACTAGAGCCACAAACCTCAAGCCAGCAGACAGCTGGAGAGAAGCTGTGAATTTTTTGACCACGTTTATTTTAAAAGGTTTAGCCAAAGTATATATGAAGTAATGGAAGACTCAGAACTCCATTTTCTACCATTTGCTTCTCCATCGGTCCCATTACTTGTTCATTGTATCACGCTGCTTTTTAGAGTAACTAGTCCAGTTTTGCTTACCCTAGCTACCAGCTGTCCCTGTTCTGGCACTCCTGATGACAGCTCTTCGTCAGCAGATGAAGGGACAGTTGCGTAGCCCATCAGGGATCTCTGCAGAGGAGCCACTGACCCGTGCAACTCAAGAAGAAAGAGTCTCTTTTGGCGATCTAAAGACATTCTGGTGCTGACCTGTTTTGGAGAGGGCACCACTGGGTATACCTGACACACAAATTACATGCACCTACCCACTGTTGCTTGAACCCCTGAGGTACTCTTTGGTCATGAAGTTTGCCCATGCTGGGCAGTGATCAGTTGCATCCTGCAGTCACCTCGATATCCAGTCCACCAAGAGCATGAACCTGTGGCAGCAGTCAGCTTGACAGCCAGGCTCTCCGGAACAGTGAAATGTCCTGGTTCTAGCTCTAGGGATATTGAGTTCATGTTATGTCTTGGCCTGAGCAAATGCAAGAGGTGTGTTTCCCAGTGGCAGTAGAGGGCTGGGAGTGTCACAGATGGATTGGTTTAACACAGGTACAGCCATGGCTGCTCCAGGCTAGATCCAGGTTCCAGCCATTCACACCTCAGGGCGACGCTCTCCAGCTGCCAAATATATCATCTCTGCCAAAATTGGTATAACTGTGTAGACTCTCTGCTGTTCTTACTTCAGGGACTTCGCAAAGGGGATAAAATGCCTTACTGAGCACACCAAAACTGTAGAAGAAATAATAGGAAATTAATAGAAGGATGGCATGCAATAGCAAAAGCTACCTCAGGACATGTGAAGTTCCAGCGAAAACCTAGAGGTGTAGAGATAGAGAAAAACATTGTGTCATTGTTTCCATCCTCACAAGAACATTAGAAAGATACTCCCAAACGTCACCAAGCTGTCACATCAGCCAGATGTTCAAAAGCAGTCAGCCAGTCACTACACACTCCTGGGGAGTGAGATTAGAACTGCAAAGCTGTAAGTGAATGACCTCAGCAAAAGAAAGCTAAATTTCTTAAAGAACCTGCAAGTGGGGCAGTCAGACATGCAAATACATCACACACTCTGCTCGTGCAGATGATGCAAAAGCCTACCCAGTCTTTTAATGGTTCCATATTAGACTATAAACATTATGAGACAAATGGAGTATGTTATAGTTAGAATGCTGTAGGCAATACAATATGAAAAGTCATTCTCCTTAATAAATTATTTCTATGCCTTTAAAGGTTTGTGACCTCAATGATACATATTTGTATTTGCTAATATTAAGTGAATCCCTCTTGGAGGAGATAGATTCTGTTGGCTGGAACTCCTTACAACTTTTAAAGCCAACATAGCACTAAACTGCAACAATTTGAACTTTGTAGACTTTTTATGGTGTGAAACAGTTATTATAGAAAAGGCACTTAAGAGTGTCTTTTTTGCCTTCAAGAATTTTGGAGTAGTCCTTCATTTTCAGTTTCAAGATGACCAAATAGTTCCAGTAATTTCTGATCTCCCTGCCAGTTTATTATTAGTACAACTGGCTACAAACCAGCTGACTGATGTCAGTCTCATAATAAAGAATGACAAAGCTAGACAAGGGTCCCATGAGAAACCAAGAAGGAGGATCAAACACAATTCTAAAACTTTGCAAAAGACTACAAGGTCTGTGGCAAAAGTTTTACTGTTTTTTATAACACTATTTATTCCACAGCTTTTATTTCTTTTTCTTTCCCAGGTATGTGCATGTTGCATTATTCTCTGTTTCGTTATTTTGTTGTTTGGTTTTTTTAAATGTTGTGTAATGGAGTACGTGGGTATTCTTACATAATGTGAGTGCATAACTCCTTATTTAATACAAATCCTGAATATATCCCACAAGGTAAAGCATCCCTAATTATTTGCTCTGTTGACAGCTGTGATCTTATGTTTGTGTCTTGCAGTTGTTAAAATTAATTGTAATTGTGAAGAAAAGTCTTGTTTTCCAAGGCTGCAATGGCAATTTTCCCAATTTTTTTCTTGTGTGCATTGGAGTATGGCTACATACATGCAGAGATCTCCAGACTTCAGTAAACCTTGTGGATCCTGTTTCTGCAGAAACAGACACTAAGCACTAGTATAAAAGCCCCCCATGTCCTTTCTTCATCTTTCAGTAACTCTCTTCTCAACTTAGCCTGTCTGATTTTGCAACTAAATTTTTAAGGGTGGTGTTGTAGAAAGATCACTGCAGAAAAAGTGAACAATTGCTAGAAGTCATCTGGATCATTCAAGACAGGGCTAAACCAGATTATAATCTGGTTCTCTTGGACTTTTTAGCTCTAGGTTAAAAAAGATAACAGATTTAGATTGCTCTTCTGTACTGTGTCTAGTTTTTACTGCCCTGCAATTCAGAATAGGTTCTTGGAGGGAGAGTTTTATACCCAAGAGTAAGATTTGTGGAACCCATCGTTGCTAAAAAATTAATTCTGATCTAGCCAACAAGAATGCTGTAGAAAAGGAAATACTGTAGGAAATGTTGCAGGGAGTTACCTCAGTCAGAGCTGCAAGGACATGGCATGTCACTCTTCTCATTATACCAAGAAAAGCTGTTATGTTTTCCATATTTACATCTGAAGTCCACTCAGGGATCAAACTGTACTTACCAGAGCTGTCCCTGGGATCCAGTACAACATACCCTGCAGATCAGTACATCTCCACAAAAGACAGCTAGACTTTCACATTAAAAAAAAAAGAAAAAAAAAAGTGTTTTGAAGAAAATGTGGGTCTCAGCAACTGCTTTTATCTCATTTTCCATTGACTGAACTGTATCTTTGCTGTCATCTCTGCTACTCTGCTGGTGATAAAAAGTTTCCAGCCTTCAGGCAATATGAATATGTAAGGCATTCCACCAGATTCAAATACCATCTTGCCCCAATGCAAATCTACAAAGGTGATTTTTCCAGCACACATTAGGCAACACCTAAACTTTGAAAAATTCACTCTGTTCCAGAAGACATGTAATGTGCTCTGGGACAAATTAAAACTTGATTCCTTCAAGCCAGACTGTCAATTCAAATAAATTGCCTTCAGGATAGAATTTTTTGCTTCCACATGGTATGAAACAGTGGCATTTACAGAGGGCAAAAGTTTTACTAGGCAGGCACATAGAGCCTCATGATGTCATTTGTTCAAGCAGTCCACCAATACGTTAAAAGGAAAGAAAAACAAAACAAGGCTTTTGCTATTCTTCCTTCATGTTTTTTTGGTGGCATCTAAAGATTAGAGAAGATCCCATTACTCCATTCAGGTTTCTTACTTTTTGCATTTTCAACAGATTGGACCATGATCATTTCAGTGCAGGCTCAATGCTGTTAATTGTTCATTATTATAATTACCCTTTCCTCTAGTTCATTTAGAAGATGCAGTAAACACCTACATAGATCAAGAATTCCCAAAGGTTGAAATGCCTCTCTTTAGCAGTAAGACCCAGAATAGAAAAAGAAGAATGGAGAGAAATCACCATGGAGGAGGATTACTCTGGGGTTTGTGTGGCATCAGCAAATCCCTTAATATCAGTATGGTTAAGGCCAGTACTTGTCATTCTCTGCAATTAAACTTTTCTCTCACCTCTCCATATGGTTTCCTGTGCTTCTTAAGGTCTTGTCCAAGACACAGTGCAAGGAGAGTCCATGGGAAAGGACATGTAGCATTAAGACATAATATCATCACATTATGTACTGAAACACAGAGAAAACGAATACAGTAAAGCTCTCTTCCAACTTCCTCAACTTAGAGTCCACCTCCCCAGAGGTGAATGTTAATCCAATTGAAAATTGTTGTAATCAGCTGGAAGGGTTCAGAAATGTAGAAGATAAGTGTCCATCTTTATACAAGGTCACTATGAGAGATTGATTAGACTCTGCCATTGGTAAAAGGACACTGATGACTGCAAGGAATTGGGACATTTGTTCCACATCTGTTTGCAGTGACAGGAACACCAGCTGTGCAGTGGTCGTTCTGAACTGGGGCACTGGTTCTATACTGACTCAGAGGGAAGTGTGCCAGCAGCACCACTGAATGTGCATTACATATAATACAGCAGGAAATTTGGACAGCAGCTTAGCACTGTTTTGGAAATGCATGAGTGACTCACTGTGTTTCTGGAATCTGAACCTTTCTCAGCATGTTTTTGTGCTAGATATGCTGTCATGTCATTTGAGAAAGCCTGAAGGACCGAAGCTGAGTTTATCCAGGATCTTCCTGTTGGAATACTCTAATCCATCTCCACCACCTTTCTTCCTGTTTCAGAAAAAAACCAGAATGCGATCCAGTATTTTCTTCCCCTGTGAAATATTATTTAAAACACTTTTGTAATTTGCACTAATTTCCTTCTAAATTACAGGAACCCACTGAGCCTTTCACCTCTGTTATTACACTGATTGACCTCTCTGATGTTTTCAGATGAACCTTTCCTACCTTTCACTCCACACCACCATGCATACATTACTCCTTCACTGTCCTATTTCAAAATGTTTCTTGCAAAACTAGACACCAACTCTAATAAAATCACATATGAGGTCTGCAGTAACTAAGCATGCGAGGAGATACCTCTGCATTTCCTTTGCTTCCTTTCTCTTCTCCCATTGACAGTTTTTTGTTCCAGAGCTGCACATCTGTCTCTGGAGCCTTAGGATCCAGGCAGGACTCTGAACTGCACTGATGGTGGAAGGTTCCTCTCCCTAACCAAAGCCATAATCTTGGCAACACCTTGGGTTTTTTCCTTATAGTAAAATCTAGCATTGAATTGAATTATCCTTCTCCTGTAAACCTATTAAAATATGTTTATGTAATCTGATAAATGCAGGTATGCACGTACACACAGACTCTTTCTCTTTCTCTCTCTCTCTCTCTCTCTCTCTCTCCCCACCTGCCCTTCTTACCTTCCCCTCCACCTGACCCCATTTAAATACAGTGTATTCCAAATTACAATAGTGCAAGAAAAGATATTACTCTCAAAGCAGACTGCAGACAAATAGGAACGTCCCCATCTTGCAAATAATTATGTATGTTGTATTGGATTGTGCATTTGAGCAAACAAGTCTCATCGAAGATGAGTAAGAACAAAGAAATACAGTTAGGAAGGTTCTCAGATGAAGACTGACAGCTCTGTGATGGTGTCAATCCTGAGTCTAATTCACAAAGCCTTCAATGCCTAACAGGCCTTTTAGATGTCAGCACTTTGGTGTATTTACAATGTCTGGGTCTACAGACATCTAGGCCCTGCAGGTCTACAGTCATCTCTGTAGGGGATCATCCCTGGGGTCATGAGAGTGCTCAGAGCCTACTCACAGGTGAGACCAATGCACAAAACTGGGTTTCCCCAGTCTTTTTCACTTGCTGATCCTGGTAGAGCAGGAATAGCCAGAGCATGCCTAACTGTCCCTTGAATCACAGCCAGGAAGCAGATGGTTATGTGCTGCCCACGTCCACAGTAAAAGCACTCAGATGGGAGATGGGGATTTGGGAAGCTAAGTTCCCCCTTCTTTTCCATAACACATGTGGAGCAGATTTACAGCGAAAGCTACAATCTCTCGGAGATCTTCCTAAGGACCAGCCTTACAGAACCAATTCTGTCTGTTGTCTTTAAATGTGACAAAGTCAGCCTTTACCATATGGAGTTGACACCTGATTTCTAAATAGGACTGGTTTGGGGTGTTTTGTTGTTTGTTTTTTTTTGTTTAGTTTTGTTTTCTTAATTTTATAAAACCAGTTAATGTTTTTTAAACAAGGACAGTACAAATGACTTGATAGAAAACAAGCCATACCATGAACATACTTGGCAGATGTAATCTTAAAATTGCATTGCATCACATGCATGTCACTTTTTAACAGTATAACATGTTTTATAGACCTGCCTTTATAAGCTCTAACTAGGCATCCTCCCGCTTCTTCCTATAGATTTCCTCTTACATTTTATTAAGCAGAGAAACACAGAGTAAAACAGCACACAGAATTTATATTGATTCATGGAAACAAATTTTTTTTAAGAGTACAGGAAACTGAGCAATAAAAATCATGCTCAGTCACGGGTACTTCTGCCAGCCTGCTGTGGCTGTTCCAATGTAAGTTAATTTATCAGAAGCTGCATAGACTCTTAAACAAAACAAAGATCAGGTTCACAGTAAATGACTGCAGCACGTACTCTGCCACCTGCTGAGTCTGGGATGAGAACCTCCCCATTTGCCTATTTTTATCAAATGCATGGTCTTTTTATGCGTCTTAATTGCTTTAGTCATACAAAGTATGTACAGTGTGTGTGTAGCCTGATTATAGATTACTCTTTGTGAATTAAATAATTTTAATAATAATAACAATAATAGCATTAGAGCAATGAACAAGCTAAATCTATGCCCTATACCCATAACAGTAGTATCTGTGACATTTCTGTGATATTTATGTTCACAGTACCTACCTTCAATACAGGAGCACTGTTTTCCCTGCCTGAAAGAAGGGAAGGACACATGGTGTATATTAGCTCATCGCTTGCATTCCCATTCAAGCCCAAGCTCCTTGAAAGACCACAACACCTCTTTGTTGACTCACACTCTGATGCAATCCCGAAATACCATGTGTGTACTAGGAAAGGAAACTCAACAACACTGCAATGCCTTTGTGCTTCCTTCCCAGACACAACCACAACTTAGCCCTATGGCATTTCACGGTCCAAGTCCTCCCTCCTCTTACATGGCTAAAAAAAAAATGGACCTAGCTGGGGAGATGTAAGCAATTCAACCAGGGCTCTGTGGAAATTTAGTGAGTGCCCTTACCTTTAAAGCGAGACACTGTTCTTCCTCACTTCCTGCTAATACAATGCAGAACGAAGATCAGCATTGTACTATCCACTAGACTTGTACTGAGAGGGTGATAATTTGGGGGCATCATCACAAAAGTTCTCTTCTTTTTTTCACAGCATCTGTATGTATGATTTTCTTCTGTATGCCTGTGTTCCCTTCTGAAAGCTTTTGAAGGCTGGAAAGTTCAAATAGATTGGTTTTAGTGCAGTGCACCACATATTGTTTCTATCATGTGAGAATTGCTTAACCATGGTACACTTCAGCAGCACAATTTATTACAAACCTTGGAAATCATTTCAGGAGCCCAAGGACCTCATGGACCTTAGACCAAGTTTCAGCAAGCTGCTCAGATGTGCGGTCACTAGGCAGATGTCTGGAAATATGTGTTCTTGCACATTTATCTGCTAATGCAAACGTCCCAATACAAGCATTAACACTCACAAGCATTATGTGGATTTTAAAAAATTCCTGGAAGAGTTGAGTCCCATAAAAGTTATTCTGACAAATATAATCCTTCTCCTCTCCTTTGCCAAGTGCTTGCTCTGACTACAGGAGCCAGAGCACATCAAGTGAGACTCCTGCCTGCTTCCACTGCTTCTGGTGCTCCAGACACTACAACATCCCTGCCCAGTGCTGACTTCACTCTTATTTTGTTATTATTCTAGTTAGGAAAGAAGCAGCAATGTGGAATGGGAAGATAAAAGAGGAGATAAGAGAATATTTCTATGCTTTCATCTGCACAGATGACTCATTTGAGACAGGTTTATTCCTCTTCTCTCTCGGGATTAATGCCTCAAGGAGAACAGCAGCAAAATTAAGGCTCTTTTTGCTGCTGTGGGAATAATTCTTTCTCTTGCCCTGTTCTGTGAGGTCTTTCAGGCAGTGGCTGTGAGTGTGTGCAGCACATAGCACAATTGGCTCCAATCTTACTGGGGCCTCACAGTATTAGTGTAATAAAAGTAAATACCAAGTGGCCAGGGCTTAATTATAATCTGGACATTCTGTGCTCTGGCTGTAGATTAGAGGAGACGTTGACTTGTGCTTTAAGACACTGAACTACTACTGGCATGAGGCTGAGTCCATCTAAAGAGACATGACAGCAAAGTGAAATCCCACTTTTCCTGCTCAGTGTGTAGAATGCAAACTAAGAGGAAGTGTAAGATTTCAGTAACTGAACACTATATGTGGGAGCAGCTCCAGCTGTAGCTTTTTGTGTTCAACTCTGATGTCTATTTCAAGGGGTCAAATACTATTTTATAGAGGATGAAGAAGCAAAACTTCCACTAGGTAATGACTGTGTTAGGACCCAAATTCTCATATAATGCTTTGAGGATGGATTCTAAATAATTAATGTTGCATTCATCTATTGATCTATTCTCCTCCACTCTTAATCGTGCTTTGAGCAGGAACTGGCCCTGATCATGCTCTGTGAAAAATAATTCAGACATACAAGAAACAAACATGCTCTACAATCAAACTGAAGAAAGATTCCTTTTTTACTTGGTTCTTCCAGTTTTATGGTTCTGGTGGTAATTTGTCTATAGTTATGTCACTTTCAAAGACCCCTTATAATTTTTTTTGTAGTTGCCATCACGTATGTGCTAGGCTATTGTAACTACATTTTATTGGTACAGGAAAATACGTCCAAGGTTTAATTTTATCCAATATAATTATAACTTCTTAAGAAAACAACTAAATGCTATGAACTTGTGAATAAATGTCTTCAGATCTGCAACACTAGAAAAGAAAATCACAAGTGGAGATGAAACAAACAACATTGATAACTATAATAGCATAACACTGTGACTAATAGTATTGCAAAAGATCTGCAACAGACACATTTCCATAGTCATTCTAATTATATTGACTTGGCCTTAGTTTCAGAGGGAGCTGTGGATGAGTATGATTTAGGAATATTATAGTGTTAGGAAATGTATATGGTAAGGCACCATCACTGATCTGAAGACTTTCTAGCATCAATGAGGATGTTTGGCACTGAAGGGCAGCAGTTAGGGGGTTCATCCTCCTAGCAGCAGCACGAGCATTGGGCCAGGAAAAAAACTTAGACCTACCTCTTTTTGAGTCTCTGTGCTTCTGTCTGCTCCCATGCTGTACTTGTAATGGTACTTCTAGTGGTAATCCAGGCCATCCTCAAGTGCTACAGGACTGGCACCTGCCACCTGGCAATGGTTTCCATGCAGATTGCTGCCTGTTTAAAGCACAGAGTGTCAGGTCAGGGGTGGGACTGCTGATGCCAAGCAGGGAGAAGCAGCGGGAGCAGACACCTTACCTGCTGCAGTCTGAATGCACAGCTTTGGTCAACCAGTGAAGCACATCTGGACAAAGCTGCAGTGACACACATTTTGTTGCACGCTTATCTTCTTCCATCTGTTGAAATGGATACACGGATATCCAAACATGCACAGACCAGGCACAGGAGGCTGAGTTACTGCTTTAGGTTTATGATGGGTCAAAACTGGGTGCCTTTAATACATCATTGGGAAATTTCTTCACTGCACAACTGGTTTACCCTGTTGAAGTTCATCTCTTGAGCTATGTGACTGCTGCCAGAGTTACCGCGGTTTTGTTAGCCGTTTTGACAAGAAAACATGATAAAGAAGGGAAGAAAAGGGGAAATCAGAAGCCAGAGGACACAAATTCTGCAGCCTCTAAATCACTCCAACTTGCAATAATCATAAGACCTTTTCTAGAAAGGTTTCACTCAGACATGAACATTTTGTGAGTGCATTGAGGCACTCCTTTCAGAGTCTCTTACTGTTTCAGAGTAATATTTGTAATTAAAACAGAGAATAAAATCCAATAAAGAGCAAATGGGGACAGTTTCTTAGCCTTAAGGCCAACTGGTAGCTCATAGCTGATGGCCACATATCTGCATTTTCTTGCTGCATTTTCATGGCTGCATGCAAAATTGCCATGGGGAATGCTCCCCAGCCTGTGATAGTTCTGAACAACACAATTTGTGGGCTAACATATAAACAGTACAATCATGTGCCAGTACTTGTTTTGTGTACTGGCCCCACTTAATTAATTTGTGTAGACGTAGTCTGAAGTGTTTTTTCTAGAATATGCTATATGATCCTCTGTATGATATGTGCTATTTAATATACATAAACAAAACAATATACTTGGGGTTTAATGTATTTTCATTCATTACATGGGCATGAATATTAAATTTGTTATGCTGTCTGATGAGGTCTGCTTGACTATTTTTGTGGCTAATTTTTGAAATAACCTGTCTTTTCTACTAAAACAGATCTCTTGTGGGAATGCTTGGTCTTACAACCTTGACCTAAAACAGGGAGAGCAGAACCCTTCATGTGTCTGAACTTGCCCAGAGGTGACAATCTCAAGTCAGCCCAACAGCAGGACCTTCTGGTGAATAGTTCAAGAGAGATGTGGGGATGAAATACACAAACAAATGTCGTCTATATTTAAAGGAAAAAAATTGAAAGAGAGAAGACAGGAAACTCCTCATGCTTTGTTTATTAGAAAGAAAAGTGTTCTTTATTGCTCACTGCTCTCTTACTAAAAATGAAACAAACACGAGACATAGGAGCAAAATAAAGAAAACAACTAAATGGCCAGACCAGATGAAAAAAGAGATATGAGGCTAACATTTTGGTGGAATCTAAATTCTGTTTCATGAAACTATCTGCACAAGGGGTGTCAGCTGACTTCAGAGGTTCAGGTCTCAACATTATCCTATAGCGGAGTATGTAATTTTGTCAGGGACAAATTCTGTGTCCTGGACAAATGTTGAAAGATAAATTCAGGAGAGTCACCTTGCAGACTTTTCTCCTTGTCCTCCTTACTGAATGACTGGGGTTTTGGCAGATAAATTCAAAATAACCACAGAAAAGTATTGCAGAGTCTGAAAATGACAGAACATTACAAACATGTCTGAACTTTTTAATCTCTGCTATTACTAATGTATTTTGCAGTGTTACACTGTGCACACTGGCTGGCTTTGAACATATGAAGACCTGACTCAGATCAAGTCCATCCAGCCAAAAACTGTGCAACAGTGCTCAGGAGCAGATGTTCAGGGGGAGTTTAAGAAACAGGCGCTGTGGAATGACTGCTTCCCAGCAGATCTTTCTAAACGTGGGAAATCAGAAATAGTGATGTTTCTGAAACTACCAGGATCCACTGTTTAACAGTGGGTTCATCTGCTATGAATTCACCTAGTGCCTTTTGGTCCTTTGTAATTTTGTGCTCCACAGCATCCTGAGGCAAAATATTACACAATATTCTCATGTAAAGAAGTCCTGTTGTCTGACATCTTATAAAAGTTCTCTCGAGTTCTTAGCTGAACAAAGTACTGAATGCTTGTTACACATTCAGCCTTCTCCACATTTCATGATTTACTAGATCTGTACTTAATAAAGACTTTTCCTCTCCCATCATTCCCTTTAAATGTTGAAAAATCATGTTCTACTTCTGTTTCTCCTGCCTTGAAGCTGTTGTATACAAGTTCTAAAAATGCTTTTTTTTTTTTTTCTGCCTTACTTTGAGCTTTCTCTGCTTCTACTTACCCATTTTGATGTGGGCTTGCTGGCATTCAGGAATGTGTCATAATGAGATTTGTCAGATTGCTCTCTTTCCTAATAGCATTCTCAGGCTATGGTTGGATGGTGTTCTCTCTCTGAGCACCCAGAGGATGGCTTCCCAGAACTATCCACCGTGACCCTCTCATTCCTTTCCTGAGTGGTAACAGCTCATTCAGAGTTATTGACTCCCACCCCAGAACAAGCTACAGAGGAACAACCCTGGGAAAGTCCCGTCATTTACTAAAGCTGCTGATCTGTATGAATGCTGATTGCAGTTAAGAGTCCTGTTGGGTCAGTACCAATTACACAAGTACCACTAGACACTGATAATAAACTTCCTGGGAGTTTAATCCTTGTACATACAAAACTTTTAAGAAGAATGGTCGAAACACTGAAGATTACAGTTTGTAGAAGAAACAGAAGAAAACAAAGACTTTAACAGGGCTTTAACTTCGCCTTCTTGTTTGTTGCTGCTCACTGCTCTCTCTTAAACAAACAAACAAGAAGATACAATTATAAAAACAAACAAACAAGCAAAATAACCATACTAAACGAGAATGGGTGAGAGGGGAAGATATTTTGAAGAGTCTAAATTCTAGAAAGTAATAGTAAGACTAACTTAACATGTAAATCTAATTAAAGGATATGAGACAATATAACTTATGACCTTTATCTGCTGCCTTCATTTTTACTTGGGTCTGAAAATGTTCTCTAGCAATAACCCTGTTAGGCATATGTGTGGCCCCGGCTTGATCTCACTGGGTCACTGTGGTGATTAAGAGTACTGGATATCTTAGTGCTTTGCTGTGAGGGACAGATACCAAGCAAAGCCTACACAGTAAAAATGCCTTGGAGTTGAGAGATAGTACAAAGCCCTCATAGAATGAGGACAAAATGAAATTTAGAGCCTGTGATATTTGTGCTGTATAGTTAAAACCCCCGAACCTCCAACTGATGCTGAACATGATTTCTGTTTGTGTTTATAATCAACCAACATCCATCCCCTCTGGAACGTACTGCTCCAGTTGCTCTCTAATCAAGCACCATCGTTTCTGCCACCCCGGGCTTTGTTGCTACTGCAGGTACTCTGTTATTTGTTAAAGGTGCCTAAGTATGCAGACTTTGTTTTTTTTTACTTTCTGTTCAGTTTACACCAAAACATCCTTTTTATATGCAACAACAACATCTGAAGATGCAGTACTTAGCTAACAGAACCCTCGCGTAAATGTAGGGGTTTGCTAATTTGAGTAGTAATTCAGGTTGGAAGTGCCTGGGTTGGCATGCTTCCCAAGAAGCGTTCCTGCATAAGAAGGCCCAGAAAAGCCTTCTGAGAGCGTAGAACGGTGCAATGCTACGTCCGTCCCCCAAACCATGCTCAGATGGGGTTTTCCAAGATACAATAAGCCAAGCGGTGGGAATAGGGTTGCAACAGCTAGGCTCATATCCCTTGTGCAATGGAAAATTTGGAGAGGAACCAGTGACTGCTTTCTTTCCTGGATTCTGCTAGAAGATTGCAGAGATGCCTCTTCCCTCAGGCAAGCTACATCTCAAGGGTGAAACAGAGATGTAGAAACTGCAAGACAATAACACATGATTAATTTCTCTCAGTGAGTGCTGTGCTGCTGTCACTGAAACAGTAGGAAAAACAAAAACTCTCCAACAACATAATTTTAGTGTTAGAGAATTCAGGCATTACTTTATTCTGGCCAGTATGTTGGTCTGGCCAGGATGTGCGATGGAAATCGTTTCACCCATACATTGCCCGGCTTGTAGAGGGAAATCCATTCCACCACACATGACATTTACTAGGTTTCCCAAAACTTTACACAGTCAAAACCCATAGAGATGAACGGTTTCAAAGTTCATTGGTCTTTCATTACGCAACCCCCAGTTTTCAGTTTTTCATTGGATCTGAATTTCCTTGCCTTCGATATTAATTAGGTCTTCATTTTCTGATTCTCATATCAGTCTTCCGCAGACTAGGTGTCACCATTTATGCCAGGGGGTAGATGTTTCTTTATGGCCACTGATGATGGTTGATGGTTCTGTCAATGGTCATTATCTTTTGGATAAGTCTCAGTGCCTGATGTAAGGATGCTTTAAAAACCTTAAAATTCCTTTTCCCAAGGCAAAGGCATACCAAGCCTGACTAGAGAAATAAAATACAATTTTAAAAGTTGTATCATCCGCAACACTGCTGCGGCCCAATTTCCAGGTGTTTTTAAGTGTAATCACTATCTTACATTCTTCTGGGAAGAGAACCATTTAAATTAGCAGCAATCTCTCAGGTCTCTAATTTAGTGTGTAAGGGTGTGGATCAGGGGGCTGTTTGCAGCTTAGCCTGAACAAGGTTAGTGTGATGCTTTTGGGTTGAAGAAAGCAATTACAGCAATTGCACATGAAATGTTTGCATTGCTTGTCCTCTGGTTTTTCTAACCATCTTTCAATTTTGGGGATGTTATCTACTCCTGAATTAAGACCTTGTGAACAATTCCCCGCTTTGTGGGGAGCAGAGAGATTGCACACTTTTCTTTCAGCAGCAGTTCTCACAAAGATAAGCCCAGTTTTCCTCATTGCCAAGTTGTGCTCCAGTTTATTCCATTACTTCATGCATTTTAAGACAACAGGAATTTCTACCTTCATGAAACCATCCCAGAACACTTGCAAAGGAAAATGTGCTCTGTAATTTACACTGCACTTACAGAAATCAAGGGCAGTTTTAATCTCTAGAACTGCGCGTTTTGACATGTAGCTGGGATGATGCTTAGGCATTGAGAAAAAATTGGGGTCTCCTGTATAGGCTGCTGTGGAGAACTTCCTTATATATTCTATGTGGAACTACTTTATGCACCTTTTTAGGCAGCACAGTTGAAGATGCGGCATATTCAGTGAGACATTTCCACCTCAAAAACTTGTCTTTCTTGTTGATCCATCAAACCTGGTATTCAGCCATTAGGATATAGTACAAAGGAAAGATGTTTGTAGAATCAGAGAGTGGAGTACATGAGAAATAGCTGGAAAGCTTATGCCTGGTCCTCTGATTGTGGGAAGCACTGCTCATCCCATCTGCAACTGCCCTGAACAAAACACAGATGTGCTCCGTAGCAGGAGCGACATGTTGTGCCCAACAGTCCTAACACTGGTGAATAAAATTGTCTGGTTTGTTGTAAATGGTGCCCAAATAAAAATGTGGCTATGCAGAAAACATTTTCTCTGTGTTAATGTCTTATTTCCAAATAAAAGCTTTTAACAAGGAAAAAGATTGCTCTGTGTTGGGTTGGGCTTCCCAGCTCTGCTTCCCAGCTGTTTTGTATTTTTTTTTGCAATTTTCCAGCACTCTTCCAGCCCCGCTACTCAGCCCTGGTGGTGCCACATCTGGAGTAGCGTGTCCAGTTCTAGGCTTCTCAGCACAATACAGACATGAAACTCCTGGAACAGGCCCAGCAGAGGGCAACAATGATGATGGGAGGACAGGAGCATCTCTCTTACGAGGAAAGACTGAGACAGCTGGGCCTGTTCAGCCTGGAGAAGAGACAACTGAGAGGGGACTTCGTCAATGCCTATAAATATCTATAGCAGTGGGTGCCAAGAGGAAGGAGCCAGGCTCTTTTTGGTGCTTGAGCAGGCAGGTTGGGCCAGATGACCCACTGTGGTCCCTTCCAACCTGAAGGATTCTGTGATTCCAGAAGTGGAAACAGCTTTTTCCAGTAATACTAATACTAATACTAAACCTCGTGTTGTCCGCGGAGGACCGACGCTGTGGGCGGCAGCCCCCAGGCAGACCGGGCGGCAGCGCGGGGCG